>CM029014.1:31092576-31195596 GCA_016801055.1 Panax notoginseng | reverse complement strand
TTTAGACATGTTTTACTAAAAAAATTTGTCATAACTACGTTATAGCAAATTTTTACTTCGATCAACTTGAAACAGCTTCGTTACTCACTTATGTATATTTCCTTCTTTTCGGATTATAAAAATACCTTACGGACAACCATTTATGCTAATATGACTAGACAAAAAATAACAATTTTTTTAATGTTTTCTTGGTTAGGTTCGTTACTTTAGTTTTCGTTTAACTTTTTATGCATATTAACTGGTGGTTTAGTCCTCTAATCTCATCATCCTTATATCCTCAGATCTTTCATGATCCTCTACAACAAACAACAACAATCAATCAAAGCAATATATATATATATATATATATATATATATATATATATATATATATATATAAGAGAAGAGAGAAGAGAGAGAGAGATTTAAAAGAAGTGCTTTCAAGGGTTTTAGGTTTATACCTCTTTGGTTATTTCTTCTGGCTAGATGACTTGATTCTTAGCGATTTCTCCTTTTTTCTTTGCTTAATCTAAAACTGTGACGCCCCAAAACAGGTCCATTCCATCCAACCTATTCTGAGTCACCAAATACATGGTACAGAAAATAACTACAACTTTATTACAACAATTGTCGTGCAAAATACAACAACACATATGCTGTGAATTTGGATACAAATATATACCAAATGTGACTCATGCTCCAACCGTGGAGATCACCTCACAATAACACCTTACATAAAGGTATAGTAAAAAACTGTTTTAGAAATTAGAATCTTTGGGAAGTGCTCAAGGAAACCTTCGTACATGGGAGGCCACGCGTCTAGGTTATGATAGATATCATATGGCCACAGAATTATCCTTGGTTGACCCAATAGACCCCAAGAAAAACGAGAAGATTACTATCATATTCTTCCCAATGGTGAGTCTTCTCTTGATATATCATTATCTCCACTGTCTCTAATTGAAAATTATACTTCAAACAAACACCAAGATTATATAGGTAGTGCTCGTAAATATACTCAGCAAGTGAATGGGCACAACACTGTCTTATGATGACACGAGGTTGTATGTCATTAGACATCTTGTATGATAGTGACAAAACACCCTTCCAACGTTGGGTTCGCCTCACCCTATTTTCTTCACCAAATATAACTACTAAATGATGACCACCGTTCTATTCCCTTGTTACCCCCCGCTCGATCGACCCAGCTACACTCTTATTACCTGAAAGGAATTGTGAAAAAAAAGGGTGAGCACAACTAGCCCAGTAAAGAATATCATGACTAAAGATAAATAAATTATCAATAGCCTTCATCATAATAAATCAGAGATTTAGAACATATGGTAGATGATAAAAATTTCAACCATAGTTGCAGCGAAACGAGCAATCCATTAAAAGAGTCAAATAAACTATAAAGTCTATTATCTCCTCCATGTTAAAAATCCACCAACAATATTTTATCCATGTAACATCACTCAACAGTTCCTTTCCACAATCATATGAATAACTCATAATCATAATTGTAATTCTAAATTTTTCTTCGCACCCAGGACGAAGAATATTTTCATCACCTGTCTTTACCTGAAACATCAAAGATCATGGTTATACCAAATCACAGTTCCTGTTCATAATCATACAAATAACTTCATCTTTGCACTACGGCCAAAGATATTCATTTTTAACCAGTTGGTCATGTTCATTCTCAACACCTGTTCATCTTTGCACTACTGGCCAAAGATATTCAACAACATGTCATCTTTGCACTACAGGCCAAAGATATTCATCTACAATTCATCTTTGCACTACAGGCTAAAGATATTCATTAACAATTCATATTTGCACTACAGGCCGAATATATTCATATCTCAAAGAAATATATAATCATTTCAGAATTTATATAAACAATAATTATAACCATGTTGATCATTTCACCTTTGCACTTAAGCTAAAGATATTCAATATAAATTCAATGGTCATGATCATACCAGTCACAATTCAACTTTGCACAACTGGCCAAAGAGAACCCATAGTCATGATCATACCAATAATCTACCCATCTTTACACTCAAGTGAAAGAGAATATCAACATCAGGGTTATAAAAATGTTATATATGATAATAAAAATAATATATCAACATATAGTTTTAATCTCAAGAGTAATATTCATAAATCAACTATAATTTGGTTAGAAAAAGAAACCAATTTTATCGTGAATAGTAACTCGTGAATAGTAACTCATGAATAGTAACTCGTGAATAGTAACTCATGAATAGTAACTTCAACACAAAAAGGTAGAAATTCCATAATAAAATACATACCAATATTTCGGTATAATGATATTGAAAGAATAATATTTCTTAAGCTTATAAACAATTTATTTAAATGTTTACACTTTACTAATTAATGCATTTAATCATCATAAAATGTCAACTCTTAAGATTTCATCACCAATAACCAAAATCCTCATCAAAAATCTGCATATACCTCATATATGATTCTCAAGCCATAAAATCCTATTTTCTAATTTTCTTACTTCACAAAACATATTTAATTCATTTACTCATAACTAGACCATTTATAAAAAATACCAAATCAGTTCCAAAAATATTTTTTTTTCTGGAATTTAGCATAATATAGTCCCATAGTGAACATATATTTTTCTCAGAATTTTTAAAACTCATTTACTATTTTTCATATGGCCAAAACGTCGAATATTTAAACATTTATCAAAAATTGTACTTTTGTCCAAAAATTCTAAAATTTACAGAGTATACTTCTATCATATACATGTACTCCCAATAAAAATTTAATCAATTTGGAGTTAACCACAAGGAATTATAAGCGGTTACTTTTAAAATAGTCTTTTCTCATAAAATTCATAACTCTCAATCTATACATTCAAAAATCACCATCTTTGGACACAATCAAGAAAACTCATCAAAATATCATTTCAAATTTTTCCAGAATTTTTGAAGGTCAGAAAAATTACGAAATTGAAAAACATAACAACTCTTAAAATCCCTTACCTCAAAAGAGCAGTACTTCTGATCGGTATAAGGCTGAAGAAAACTTGCACTGATGAATAGAAACTCACAGAGTATCTAAATACTCACAAAATATACTCAATAATCTAGAGAGAGAAAGAGAGAAAGCTTATGTTTCTGGTGTGATTTTCAATTCTAACTTAGCCCTCTATTTATAGGGAAAATATTAGCACGCCGAAGCAGACTTAACCTGTAAACTGATGGGTTTTACCTGTTACTATTCCCCACCCACACATTTAAATAAAAATCTCAGCACATTTTTTCACCAACCAGAGTGGGGCCCACTAATTCTAGAATTTTCTACCAAAATGATAAACTCCGAAAATTCAACAATTTCTGAACTAGTCATCTCGTAAAATTCAAAATAAATCATACGTTCATTTTTAACGGTTCAAAATTTGTGGACATATACTCAACTTATATATGTATAATATATCCAAAAATTACAACGATCCAACGGTCGGATTAAAAATTATAACCCCCGCAAAATATCTCAAAAACCCTGATTTTTAATACCTCCATTCCGACAAAAATACTGACAAAAACCTCAACATTAACTCCTTCATTTTTAACCACAAAAATATATCCCTCATTTATATCCACATAAAATAAATATTTCCTTATCATATGAATCAATAATTAATTATTCACAAATAATATTACAAAATTACATTTATGACAACCAGGCCGTTCCTAGGAAAAAGGGGGCTTTCCAATAAGGATTTCTCCTTACTGGCGCGCAATTAGATGACCAAACCTCTCCTTAGACGTAACTTTCTAGACATTGTCGATAATGCTATCTAATAATATTATTCTAAATAATATGAATTATTGATCTGATAATGGGAAATACTGTGCAGCAATAATTATTGAAACAACAATAATATAAAATATCAACGCAGCAATTATTGAATCAATAAAAATAAAATATTGAACAGTAACTACTGTAACAATTATTGAGTACTGCCTTCCTTCGTAAGAATTAAAAATACTGTGCAATCCGTGTGCTACTGTGCAACCACGCGTATTACTGTATTTTAACCACCGGGTATTCCAACAGTGTTAACAGTAACAACTACGCCGTTATTTATAAAAACTCAATTTTATCGTTTTCTTCATCCGACAGTTATTCTGTTATGGGGTCCACAAATGGCTGCGCCGTCGTACGAATATTTCCGACAGAAAGAATATTCCACGACCAAACGAATATTCCCCGACAACAATGAATATTTTATAACCACTTGTTTATTTTGCAAAATTTACACATTTCAACCATAACTTTAACTTTTTATCAATTTAACCATTTACTAAATAGGAAAAAATTGAATACTTTTATTTCATAAAATCTGGGGTCTTACAATCTCCCCTCCTTATGAAATTTCGTCCCCGAAATTTACGTACCTGATATTTCAAAGAGTTGAGAATACCTTGCTTTCATTTCAGATTCCATCTTCCCTATCATCACGATTTCTCCATTTATCATCTCCTGTATTTCAGATATCATTCTAGAATACAGCTTCAAAACAAGGGTTAATTAAACAAATTAACATTTACATAATTTTCCGATATTATGACTGACCAACAAATAAGCTTAGGTAGACTCACTAGCGAAGGATTTACTTATCTCTCCCCTCCTAGTTCTATTCCCCAATCTCCGCCAGAGATCATATCCCTAAGCTCTGATACCAACTGTGACATTGGACACCATCATGTGTCAGCACCTTACATTGATACCTATCAGCTTGCCACTGCAGAACGGCGTCCCCTACGGAGAGTCTGACTTCGGTGCATCCCCCATCACAGGAAGTCACCAGCGAGAGGCTCGGGGTTCTTTACTTATGGCTCTGATACCAAACTGTGACGCCCCCAAAACAGGTCCATTCCATCCAACCTATTCTGAGTCGCCAATACATGGTACAGAAAATAACTACAACTTTATTACAACAATTGTCGTGCAAAATACAACAACACATATGCTGTGAATTTGGATACAAATATATACCAAATGTGACTCATGTCCCAATCGTGGACAACACCTCACAATGATACCTTACATAAAGGTATAGTCAAAAATTATTTTAGAAATTAGAATCTTTGGGAAGTGCTCAAGGAAACCTTCGTACATGGGAGGCCATGCATCTAAGCTATGATAGATATTATATGGCCACAGAATTATCCTTGGTTGACCCAATAGACCCCAAAGAAAAAAACGAGAAGTTACTATCATATTCTTCCCAATGGTGAGTCTTCTCTTGATATATCATTATCTCCACTGTCTCTAATTGAAAATTATACTTCAAACAAACACCAAGATTATATAGGTAGTGCTCGTAAAAATACTCAGCAAGTGAATGAGCACAACCCTGTCTTATGATGACACGAAGTTGCATGTCATTAGACATCTTGTATGATAGTGACAAAACACCCTTTCAACGTTGGGTTCGCCTCACCCTATTTTCTTCACCAAATATAACTACTAAATGATCACCACCGTTCTATTCCCTTGTTACCCCCGCTCGACCCAACTACACTCTTATTACCTGAAAGGAATTGTGAAACAAAAGGGTGAGCACAACTAGCCCAGTAAAGAATATCATGACTAAAGATAAATAAATTATCAATAGTCTTCATCAGTAATAAATCAGAGATTTAGAACATATGGTAGATGATAAAAATTTCAACCATAGTTGCAGCGAAACGAGCAATCCATTAAAAGAGTCAAATAGACCATAAAGTCTATTATCTCCTCTATGTTAAAAATCCACCAACAATGTTTTATCCATGTAACATCACTCAACAGTTCCTTTCCACAATCATATGAATAACTCATAATCATAATTGTAACTCTAAATTTTTCTTCGCACCCAGGACGAAGAATATTTTCATCACCTGTCTTTACCTGAAACATCAAAGATCATGGTTATACCAAATCACAGTTCCTGTTCATAATCATACAAATAACTTCATCTTTGCACTACGGCCAAAGATATTTATTTGTACCAGTTGGTCATGTTCATCTCAACACCTGTTCATCTTTGCACTACTGGCCAAAGATATTCAACAACATGTCATCTTTGCACTACAGGCCAAAGATATTCATCTACAATTCATCTTTGCACTACAGGCTAAAATATTTCATTAACAATTCATATTTGCACTACAGGCCGAATATATTCATATCTCAAAGAAATATATAATCATTTCAGAATTTATATAAATAATAATTATAACCATGTTGATCATTTCACCTTTGCACTTAAGCTAAAGATATTCACTTATAAATTCAATGGTCATGATCATACCAGTCACCAATTCAACTTTGCACAACTGGCCAAAGAGAACCCATAGTCATGATCATACCAAAAATCTACCCATCTTTACACTCAAGTCAAAGAGAATATCATCATTAGGGTTATAAAAATGTTATATATGATAATAAAAATAATATGATCAACATATAGTTTTAATCTCAAGAGTAATATTCATAAATCAACTATAATTTGGTTAGAAAAAGAAACCAATTTTATCGTGAATAGTAACTCGTGAATAGTAACTCGTGAATAGTAACTCGTGAATAGTAACTCCGACACGTGGATATTGTAAAAAGAGATGTTCGATCTAAGAAGGCTAAAATAGATGATATAAATTTCTCTTTTTGAAAAGTAATTGGGAGAACCCAACATCGAGTTTTGAATTACCCTGTACATAGCGGTCAACCTGAATCCGATATGGATCGAAGATTGATGATTCAGATCATGAATGAGGAGTACGAAGAGGCAGTTGAGGGAGGAATATGTCCTATAGAAAGGTATATTCCAACGGTAATGATGACGTCAAATGCTGCTCCAGACAAGTCAAAGCCGAGTAGTTCGAGGGATGACGGTTGTCATGACTTCCCAACAAATGAGGAACCCAAATGAAGTTATCATGGGAGATGAGCAATGGAGAAATCATGATGATCTGAGAGATAGAATCTGAAATGGAAGCAAGGTATTCTCAACTCTTTGAAATACCAGGTACGTAAATTTCGGGGACGAAATTTCATAAGGAGGGGAGATTGTAAGACCCCGAATTTTATGAAATAAAAGTATTCAATTTTTCTTATAATTACTATTCAGTAAATGGTTAAATTGATAAATGTTAAAGTTAAGGGTGATATATGAAATTTTTTTCAAAATACACAAGTGGTTATAAAATATTCATTGTTGTCGGGGAATATTCGTTTGGTCGTGGAATATTCTTTCTGTCGGGGAATATTCGTACGACGGCGCAACTATTTGTGGGCCCCATAACGAATAACTATCGGGTGAAGAAAGTGACAAATTTGAGTTTTTACAAATAACAGCGTAGTTGTTACCGTTAACACTGTTGGAATACCCGGTGGTTAAAATACAGTAATACGCGTTATTGCACAGTAGCACACGGTATTGCATAGTATTTTTGAAATTATTGTTTCTTACGTAAGAAGGCACTACTCAATAATTGTTACAGTAATTACTGTTCAATATTTTATTTTATTGATTCAATAATTGCTACGTTGAAATTTTATATTATTGTTGTTCAATAATTGTCACTGCACAGTATTTTCTATTATCAGATCAATAATTCATATTATTTGAATAATATTATTAGATAGCATTATTGGCAATGTCTAGAAAGTTCTGTCTAAGGAGAGGTTTGGTCATCTAATTACGCACTAGTAAGGAGAAATCCTTATTGGAAAGCCCATCTCTTTCCTGGGAACGGCCTGGTTGTCATAAATGTGATTCTGTAATATTATTTGTGAATAATTAATTATTGATTCATATGATAAGGAAATATTTATTTTATGTGGATATAAACGAGGGATATATTTTTGTGGTTAAAAATGAAGGAGTTAATGTTGAGGTCTTTATCCGTATTTTTGTCGGAATGGAGGTATTAAAAATCAAGGTTTTTGAGATATTTTGCGGGGTTATAATTTTTAATCTGACCGTTGGATCGTGGTAATTTTTGGATATGTTATACATATATAAGTTGAGTATATGCCCACAAATTTGAACCGTTAAAAATGAACGTATGATTTATTATGAATTTTACGAGATGACTGGTTCAGAAATTATTGAATTTTCGGAGTTTATCATTTTAGTGGGCCCCACTTGTGGTTGGTGAAGAAATGTGCTGAATTTTATTTCAAATGTGGTGGGTGGGAATAGTAGCAGGTAAAGCCATCAGGTTGCAGGTCAAGTTTGCTAAAATTTTCCTATAAATAGAGGGCTAAGTTAGAATTGAAAATCACACCAGAAACATAAGCTTTCTCTCTTTCTCTCTCTATATTATGAAGCATATTTTGTGAGTATTTAGATACTTTGAGAGTTGCTATTCAGTGCAAGTTTCCTTCGGCTTTGCATACCGATCAGAAGTACTGCACTTTTGAGGTAAGGGATAGTAAGGAATTTTAAGGGTTGTTATGTTTTTCAGTTTCGTAATTTTTCTGACCTTCAAAAATTCTGAAAAAATTTGAAATGATATTTTGATGAGTTTTCTTGATTGTGTCCAAAAATGGTGATTTTTGGATGTATAGATTGAGAGTTATGAATTTTATGAGAAAAGACTATTTTAAAAGTAACCGCTTATAATTCCTTGTGGTTAACTCCAAAATTGATGAAATTTTTATTGGGAGTACATGTATATAATAGAAGTATACTCTGTAAATTTCAGAATTTTTGGACAAAAGAATAATTTTTGATAAATGTCTAAATATTCGGTGTTTTGGCCATATGAAAAATAGTAAATGACTTTTAAAAATTCTGAGAAAAATATATGTTCACTATGGGACTATATTATGCTAAATCTCAGAAAAGAAATATTTTTGGAACTGATTTGGTATTTTTCATGAAAATAGTCTAGTTTTGAGAATGAATTAAATATGTTATGTGAAGTAAGAAAATTGAAAATAAGATTTTATGGCTTGAGAATCCTATATGAGGTATATGCAGATTTTTGATGAGGGTTTTGATTATTGATGATAAAATCTTATGAGTTGGTATTTTAGAATGATTAAATGCATTATTTAGTAAAGTGTAAACAATTTAAATAAATTGTTTATAAGCTTAAGAAATATTATTCTTTCAATATCATTATACCGAAATATTGGTATGTATTTTATTGTGGAATTTCTATATTTTTGTGTCGAGTTTACTATTTATGAGTTACTATTCATGAGTTATTATTCACGAGTTTACTATTCGTGAGTTACTATTCACGAGTTACTATTCTCTTTTTCTGACCAAATTATAGTTGGTTTATGAATATTACTCTTGAGATTAAATCTATATATTGATTATATTGATTTTATTATCATATATAACATTTTTATAACCCTAATGATGATATTTCTCTTTGACTTGAGTGTAAAGATGGGTAAATTTCTGGTATGATCATGACTATGGGTTCTCTTTGGCCAGTAGTGCAAAGTTGAATTGTTGACTGGTATGATCATGACCATTGAATTTATAAGTGAATATCTTTAGCTTAAGTGCAAAGGTGAATTAATCAACATGGTTATAATTATTGTTTATATAAATTCTGAAATGATTATATATTTCTTTGAGATATTAATATATTTGGCCTGTAGTGCAAATATGAACTGTTGATAATATATTTGGTCGTAGTGCAAATATGAACTGTTGAGGAATATCATTGGCCTGTAGTGCAAAGATGAATTGTTGATGAATATCTTTGGCCGTAGTGCAAAGATGACATGTTGTTGAATATCTTTGGCCAGTAGTGCAAAGATGAACAGATGTTGAGATGAACATGACCAACTGGTGATACAAATGAATATCTTTGGCCGTAGTGCAAAGATGAAGTTATTAGTATGATTATGAACAGGAAATGTGATTTGGTGTAACCATGATCTTTGATGTTTCAGGTAAAGATATGTGATGAAAATTATCTTCGTCTTGGATGAGAAGAGAAATTTAGAACTACAATTATGATTATGAGTTATTCATATGATTGTGGACCAGAATTGTTGATTGATGTTACAGGGATAAAACATTGTTGATGAATTTTTAACATGGAGAAGATAATAGACTTTATAGTCTATTTGACTCTTCTAATGGATTGCTCGTTCCGCTGCAACTATGGTTGAAATTTTTATCATTTACCATATGTTCTAAATCTCTGATTTATTATTGATGAAGGCTATTGATAATTTAATTATCTTTAGTCATGATATTCTTTACTGGGCTAGTTGTGCTCACCCTTTTGCTTCACAATTCCTTTCAGGTAATAAGAGTGTAGCTGGGTCGAGCGAGGGTAACGGGGAAATAGAACGGTGGTCTCTAGCTGTGGATGTTCTCCCGAAGCAGTATAGAAAAGTTCTTTTAGTAGTTTTATTTGGTGAATCCAATAGGGTAAGGTGTACCCAACGTTGGAAGGGTGGTTTGCCACTATCATACAAGATGTCTAACGACATACAACCTCGTGTCATCATAAGACAGGGATGTGCTCATCCACTTGCTGAGTATCTTTACGAGCACTACCTATATAATCTTGGTGTTTGTTTGAAGTATAATTTTCAATTAGAGACAGTGGAGATAATGATATGTCAAGAGAAGACTCACCATTGGGAAGAATATGATAGTAAACTTTTCGTTTTTCTTTGGGGTCTATTGGGTCAACCAAGGATAATTCTGTGGCCATATGATATCTATCATAACCTAGAAGCATGGCCTCCCATGTACGAATGTTTCCTTGAGCACTTCCCAAAGATTCTAATTTCTAAAACAGTTTTTGACTATACCTTTATGTAAGGTGTCATTGTGAGGTGCTGTCCACGATTGGGACATGAGTCACATTTGGTATATATTTGTATCCAAACTCACAGCATAGGTGTTGTTGTATTTTGCACGACAATTGTTGTAAGAAAGTTACAGTTGTTTTTCTGTACCATGTATTTGGCGACTCAAAATAGGTTGGATGGAATGGACCTATTTTGGGGTCGTTACATTTGGTATCAGAGCTTAGGGATATGATCTTCGGCGGAGATCGGAAAATAGAACTAGGAGGGGAGAGATGAGTAAATCCTTCACTAGTGTGTCCTACCTAAGCTTATTTGTTGGTCAGACATAATATTGGGATATTATGTGATATGTTAATTTATTTAATTAACCCTTGTTTTATGGCAGTATTTGAGAATGGCAGCTGAGAATGCTAACAATGGAGTGAATGAGACTGTGGGGATACCTCTAATCACTAACCGTGATAATATGATGTCAGACGAAGAAGGAATTAGAGATATCCATGTGGTGAGTGAAGAATTTATAGTTACACCCGAGATAGTCGCAGAGGTAACAGCTGAGACTGAGGAAGAAGAGGAAGAAGAAGTATCAGAGGAGAGTTTATTAGAGGTATTAAATGATCAAAATGTAGAATTTCAAAATCGTATTCATGAGTTAGAAGAGCAGGCAGAAGAACGACAGGCGGTCGTGGAACAAAAGGATGCAACAATTCAAGCTTGTGTTACCCGATATGTGATGCTTGAACAGAAGCATTCTTTGGCAGAGTATAAGATGATAAAAATAGAATCTGAGCTGAGAGAAGAAAAAACTGAACGAGTGAGAATAAGTGATGCATGGGCAAAAGCCGCACGACACGTGGATATTGTGGAAAGAGATGTTCGATCTAAGAAGGCTAAATTAGATGATATGGATTTCTCTTTTGGAAAGCAATTGGGAGAACCCAACATCGAGTTTTGAATTACCCTGTACATAGCGGTCAACCTGAATCCGATATGGATCGAAGATTGATGATTCAGATCATGAATGAGGAGTACGAAGAGGCAGTTGAGGGAGGAATATGTCCTATAGAAAGGTATATTCCAACGGTAATGATAACGCCAAATGCTGCTCCAGACAAGTCAAAGCCGAGTAGTTCGAGGGATGGCGGTTGTCATGACTTCCCAATAAATGAGGAACCCAAATGAAGTTATCATGGGAGATGAGTAATGGAGAAATCATGATGATCTGAGATATAGAATCTGAAATAGAAGCAAGATATTCTCAACTTTTTGAAATACCAGGTACGTAAATTTCGGGGACGAAATTTCATAAGGAGGGGAGATTGTAAGACCCCGAATTTTATGAAATAAAAGTATTCAATTTTTCTTATAATTACTATTCAGTAAATGGTTAAATTGATAAATGTTAAAGTTAAGGGTGATATATGAATTTTTTTTCAAAATACACAAGTGGTTATAAAATATTCATTGTTGTCGGGAAATATTCGTTTGGTCGTGGAATATTCTTTCTGTCGGGGAATATTTGTACGACGGCGCAGCTATTTGTGGGCCCCATAACGAATAACTGTCGGGTGAAGAAAACGACAAATTTGAGTTTTTACAAATAACGGCGTAGTTGTTACCGTTAACACTGTTGGAATACCCGGTGGTTAAAATACAGTAATACGCGTTATTGCACAGTAGCACACGGTATTGCATAGTATTTTTGAAATTATTGATTCTTACGTAAGAAGGCACTACTCAATAATTGTTACAGTAATTACTGTTCAATATTTTATTTTATTGATTCAATAATTGCTACGTTGAAATTTTATATTATTGTTGTTCAATAATTGACACTGCACAGTATTTTCTATTATCAGATCAATAATTCATATTATTTGAATAATATTATTAGATAGCATTATTGGCAATGTCTAGAAAGTTCTGTCTAAGGAGAGGTTTGGTCATCTAATTGCGCGCTAGTAAGGAGAAATCCTTATTGGAAAGCCCCCTCTTTCCTGGGAACGGCCTGGTTGTCATAAATGTGATTCTGTAATATTATTTGTGAATAATTAATTATTGATTCATATGATAAGGAAATATTTATTTTATGTGGATATAAACGAGGGATATATTTTTGTGGTTAAAAATGAAGGAGTTAATGTTGAGGTTTTTATCCGTATTTTTGTCGGAATGGAGGTATTAAAAATCAGGGTTTTTGAGATATTTTGCGGGGCTTATAATTTTTAATCCGACCGTTGGATCGTGGTAATTTTTGGATATGTTATACATATATAAGTTGAGTATATGCCCACAAATTTTGAACCGTTAAAAATGAACGTATGATTTATTATGAATTTTACGAGATGACTGGTTCAGAAATTATTGAATTTTCGGAGTTTATCATTTTGGTGGAAAATTCTAGAATTGGTGGGCCCCACTTGTGGTTGGTGAAGAAATGTGCTGAATTTTATTTCAAATGTGGTGGGTGGGAATAGTAGCAGGTAAAGCCATCAGGTTGCAGGTCAAGTTTGCTAAATTTTTCCTATAAATAGAGGGCTAAGTTAGAATTGAAAATCACACCAGAAACATAAGCTTTCTCTCTTTCTCTCTCTATATTATGAAGTATATTTTGTGAGTATTTAGATACTTTGAGAGTTGCTATTCAGTGCAAGTTTCCTTCGGCTTTGCATACCGATCAGAAGTACTGCACTTTTGAGGTAAGGGATAGTAAGGAATTTTAAGGGTTGTTATGTTTTTCAGTTTCGTAATTTTTCTGACCTTTAAAAATTCTGAAAAAATTTGAAATGATATTTTGATGAGTTTTCTTGATTGTGTCCAAAAATGGTGATTTTTGGATGTATAGATTGAGAGTTATGAATTTTATGAGAAAAAGACTATTTTAAAAGTAACCGCTTATAATTCGTTGTGGTTAACTCCAAAATTGATGAAATTTTTATTAGAAGTACATGTATATGATAGAAGTATACTCTGTAAATTTCAGAATTTTTGGACAAAAGTATAATTTTTGATAAATGTCTAAATATTCGGCTGTTTTGGCCATATGAAAAATAGTAAATGACTTTTAAAAATTCTGAGAAAAATATATGTTCACTATGGGACTATATTATACTAAATCTCAGAAAAGAAATATTTTTAGAACTGATTTGGTATTTTTTATGAAAATAGTCTAGTTATGAGAAAATGAATTAAATATGTTATATGTGAAGTAAATTGAAAAATAGGATTTTATGGCTTGAAAATCCTATATGAGGTATATGCAGATTTTTGATGAGGGTTTTGATTATTGATGATAAAATCTTATGAGTTTGGTATTTTAGAATGATTAAATGCATTATTTAGTAAAGTGTAAACAATTTAAATAAATTGTTTATAAGCTTAAGAAATATTATTTTTTCAATATCATTATACCGAAATATTGGTATGTATTTTATTGTGGAATTTCTACCTTTTTGTGTCGAGTTTACTATTCACGAGTTACTATTCATGAGTTATTATTCACGAGTTTACTATTCATAGTTACTATTCACGAGTTACTATTCTCTTTTTCTGACCAAATTATAGTTTGTTTATGAATATTACTCTTGAGATTAAATCTATATGTTGATTATATTGATTTTATTATCATATATAACATTTTTATAACCCTAATGATGATATTTCTCTTTGACTTGAGTGTAAAGATGGGTAAATTTCTGGTATGATCATGACTATGGGTTCTCTTGGCCTAGTAGTGCAAAGTTGAATTGTTGACTGGTATGATCATGACCATTGAATTTATAAGTGAATATCTTTAACTTAAGTGCAAAGGTGAATTGATCAACATGGTTATAATTATTGTTTATATAAATTCTGAAATGATTATATATTTCTTTGAGATATTAATATATTTGGCCTGTAGTGCAAATATGAACTGTTGATAAATATATTTGGCCGTAGTGCAAATATGAACTGTTGAGGAATATCTTTGGCCTGTAGTGCAAAGATGAATTGTTGATGAATATCTTTGGCCGTAGTGCAAAGATGACATGTTGTTGAATATCTTTGGCCAGTAGTGCAAAGATGAACAGATGTTGAGATGAACATGACCAACTGGTGATACAAATGAATATCTTTGGCCGTAGTGCAAAGATGAAGTTATTAGTATGATTATGAACAGGAAATGTGTTTTGGTGTAACCATGATCTTTGATGTTTCAGGTAAAGATATGTGATGAAAATTATCTTCGTCTTGGATGAGAAGAGAAATTTAGAACTACAATTATGATTATGAGTTATTCATATGATTGTGGACCAGAATTGTTGATTGATGTTACAGGGATAAAACATTGTTGATGGATTTTTAACATGGAGAAGATAATAGACTTTATAGTCTATTTGACTCTTCTAATGGATTGCTCGTTCCGCTGCAACTATGGTTGAAATTTTTATCATTTACCATATGTTCTAAATCTCTGATTTATTATTGATGAAGGCTATTGATAATTTAATTATCTTTAGTCATGATATTCTTTACTGGCTAGTTGTGCTCACCCTTTTGCTTCACAATTCCTTTCAGGTAATAAGAGTGTAGCTGGGTCGAGCGAGGGTAACGGGGAAATAGAACGGTGGTCTCTAGCTGTGGATGTTCTCCCGAAGCAGTATAGAAAAGTTCATTTAGTAGTTTTATTTGGTGAATCCAATAGGGTAAGGTGTACCCAACGTTGGAAGGGTGGTTTGCCACTATCATACAAGATGTCTAACGACATACAACCTCGTGTCATCATAAGACAGGGATGTGCTCATCCACTTGCTGAGTATCTTTACGAGCACTACCTATATAATCTTGGTGTTTGTTTGAAGTATAATTTTCAATTAGAGACGGTGGAGATAATGATATGTCAAGAGAAGACTCACCATTGGGAAGAATATGATAGTAAACTTTTCGTTTTTCTTTGGGGTCTATTGGGTCAACCAAGGATAATTCTGTGGCCATATGATATCTATCATAACCTAGAAGCATGGCCTCCCATGTACGAAGGTTTCCTTGAGCACTTCCCAAAGATTCTAATTTCTAAAACAATTTTTGACTATACCTTTATGTAAGGTGTCATTGTGAGGTGCTGTCCACGATTGGGACATGAGTCAAATTTGGTATATATTTGTATCCAAACTCACAGCATAGGTGTTGTTGTATTTTGCACGACAATTGTTGTAATAAAGTTACAGTTATTTTCTGTACCATGTATTTGGCGACTCAGAATAGGTTGGATGGAATGGACCTATTTTGGGGTCGTTACAATAAATACAAGGTTACATCATAATTCTTAGGTATCTCATTATTTTTCCAGCACTAAAGCTTAATATCTCAATTGTTAACCTTATTCAGCCTGTACTTATTCTCACACCGGAGTTATCCTCTGGCGGCCCAAGCTGTCAAGTTTCTCCGTTTGACTTCGTTTCTGTACAGGATTGGACGAGCTATTGGTGATTAAGTCGCGTGACAAATCTTGACGTTAACACTACTCATATTTTTATTCAAACTATTTTTTATGCTCAGATTTTGATCATATTATTAAAGAATCAGAGTCTCGCTCGTATTTTTTCAAGTCAAGTCCGAACTGTTTGATTCGTTTCCAACCTTAATAAAAACTTACCATAAGTGGTAAGTTACAGTTACAGTTATTTTGCACGACAATTGTTGTAATAAAGTTACAGTTATTTTTCTGTACCATGTATTTGGCGACTCAGAATAGGTTGGATGGAATGAACCTATTTTGGGGTCGTTACAATAAATACAAGGTTACATCATAATTCTCAGGTATCTCATTATTTTTCCAGCACTAAAGCTTAATATCTCAATTGTTAACCTTATTCAGCCTGTACTTATTCTCACACCGGAGTTATCCTCTGGCGGCCCAAGCTGTCAAGTTTCTCCGTTTGACTTCGTTTCTGTACAGGATTGGACGAGCTATTGGTGATTAAGTCGCGTGGACAAATCTTGACGTTAACACTACTCATATTTTTATTCAAACTATTTTTTATGCTCAGATTTTGATCAT
Source organism: Panax notoginseng (assembly GCA_016801055.1). Taxonomy (NCBI): domain Eukaryota; kingdom Viridiplantae; phylum Streptophyta; class Magnoliopsida; order Apiales; family Araliaceae; genus Panax; species Panax notoginseng. The sequence continues at coordinate 31,178,744 of CM029014.1, read as the reverse complement.
ATTATTAAAGAATCAGAGTCTCGCTCGTATTTTTTCAAGTCAAGTCCGAACTGTTTGATTCGTTTCCAACCTTAATAAAAACTTACCATAAGTGGTAAGTTACAGTTACAGTTATTTTGCACGACAATTGTTGTAATAAAGTTACAGTTATTTTTCTGTACCATGTATTTGGCGACTCAGAATAGGTTGGATGGAATGGACCTATTTTGGGGTCGTTACAATAAATACAAGGTTACATCATAATTCTCAGGTATCTCATTATTTTTCCAGCACTAAAGCTTAATATCTCAATTGTTAACCTTATTCAGCCTGTACTTATTCTCACACCGGAGTTATCCTCTGGCGGCCCAAGCTGTCAAGTTTCTCCGTTTGACTTCGTTTCTGTACAGGATTGGACGAGCTATTGGTGATTAAGTCGCGTGGACAAATCTTGACGTTAACACTACTCATATTTTTATTCAAACTATTTTTTATGCTCAGATTTTGATCATATTATTAAAGAATCAGAGTCTCGCTCGTATTTTTTCAAGTCAAGTCCGAACTGTTTGATTCGTTTCCAACCTTAATAAAAACTTACCATAAGTGGTAAGTTTTTGTCCTCCATCCCCCCCCCCCTCCCCCTCTATGATTGGATTCTCACCCCCTCCTTCCCCTCAGTTGGCTTCCATTTCATCTTCATTTCATACACATTTACCTAACATGTTGACCAAGCTTCTTGGACTTTAACTTGGGTCGTGGTTTGGACTACACATTGGGCTTCATTTAGGGCTTCAAACAATAGTCAATTGGGCCTCAATTAACCATAGTATTGGACTTAGTTAGGGCCTTCTTTTGGGACTCCGTCACACTTAGTTTGGGGCTCTATTTAATCATGTTTGGGTCCCCTATATTTTCTTCCATTGGGCTCCCAATTCACATAGCCCAAAGGTTTGACAATTAAATTAGTTCTTAGTTAGCTTTCGTAATTCGTTTGATTAGCCGAAAAATCAAACTTTTCTTTCATAATTTTTATTAGAGATTATGTCTTTCCCCCGCATATAAAAGCGAAGACTTAATTCGAAAAAACGTAAAAACGTTTTCTGCATGAATAGTGTTTTTATACGAAACCCTAATTCGTATATTCTAACACGTAAACAAAATCTAAGTCATAATACGATCTTTAAATAACACAAAATAATATTTATAAAAATTCATTTTATTAAATAATATTTATAAACCTAATTATAAGAATAGACCACTTGTTTCAAATTATAAACCTAATTATAAGACCAAGTATAGACCGCTTGTTTCAAATGGGAGTCGAACTCAAAACCTCCAAGTTTACAGTTGAACCCAAATTATCCCTTAAACCACTTAGTCAAACGGCAAGGTTGACTGTCACACTTGACTACAAGGAGGGTGTATACTAAATTGTGCATTCATGGAATCATATAAACAGAGAACGTTAGGAAGCTATTCAGAATTTCAGTGTTGGAACTGTATAAAAAGCTTTTAGGGTTGTAATACTACCAAACTTGTGCATTTGATCATAAAGTACTTTTTTTTTCAATAACTGCAATCAAATCTTGAAATTTTAATTCTTCTTTACATATCTCAAAATAATTGCCACCTCTTTGCAATTCAAAGTATAATCCACTTGATACAGCTGATCGATAATAAATTCCAAATGTTCAGTACCTTAATAGTTTAAAGGAAAACTGAAAGGAGAAAAGGGTGTTAGTTGTAATGGTATTTCATCAACATTCAGCTTATGAAGGTCCAAAAGGTATAACAGCAACCCCAGACCATGAGAATAATGGCTTCCAAATTAACTTTATTGGTGTGTCAACTGCAGCAACGTAAGCAGGCACTGTTTATCCACTTCTGTATGAAGAGATCCCATTTCTAATATTGGGGGATCATTTGCTGAACTTTTATAGGTATTAGATGCTAAAAAAAACCATAGCAGCCTCTCAGTACGAGGGCCGACTGGGTGTAAAAGCCCAGGCGGAGTCGAATATCAAGACTCTACATCAGTAATACTTTCCATATCTTCTTCATGTACACAACTAATGACCATACAGCTAGCCATGCCGAGATATAAAGCAAAGCAACACCAGAAGCTACAAGAACCCCTGGCCCTGCAATGCTACAGAATTTGGGGAGGAAGGGCCAAAAATAAGTTGGTGATTAAAAAAGAAGACATTTTACAGTAAAAAAAGAATAATACGGATGGTCAAACCTGCTGTCTCTGGTTGCCAGGAGAATGGTTAGTGCAGTCATCTGTGTGGCTGTTTTCCACTTCCCCAAATTATTTACAGCGACTGCCTGAAAACATTAACCATTGCTGCGCATAAACTAAAGTAGAAGATAATATAACTAGCCTGCGAAGAACACTCCAAGTTTTATAGGGATATAAACCTCGGAAAGTTTACTATTCTGAGAAGCGGCCCATTCTCTGACTGCAGACATAGTGATCTACAAATCGGTCATAAATTGTTGATCAAACAACTAAAGGGTATTCACTAAATCTTAAGTCACACATATGAACATTAAAGATATTAAAAATAAGTGATCAACAAATAAGAACATTTGCAAAAGTAAAGTATTAAAAAAAATTGCACCAGGTGGTTAAGCCTGTAATTTTAATTGATGCCGTTATACAAATGATAAATACAAATATGAAGTAAGTTCAAGACATTATAGTCTACCAACAATGGACAAGGTTGACAATCAAATTCACTGAAAATATGTTGCTGACCATTATAAAAAGAACAACCTTCCAACTGCTGTCCTTGTGAAGCATTTTGAAATTAACAACGGAGGAAGCAGCTACAGTGTGGAATTGAACTTAACCAGGTTAACAGGTTCTGAGTGTGTTTAAACTAATATATGCAGGGAAACAAACTTCTTAGTGTTTTTAAAGCCAAAACAACATGTACATCAGTTATATATGGATTCAAAGGTCAATGAAACAGATTCTCCTGTCTCAAGCTGTCTAAATATGAAAAGAACCCATAACACCAGTATACATACCATCATCCCAGGGAAACAATTCGTGGAATGGTACCTGCGATTAGAACATCATTGCCTAAAAAATACAGTGTATAGTTAAGATGGTTTTGAGAAGCTTCTGGCATAATCATATGACAGATTCTTCAACTATCTTGAACTAATACATCTCTCTTCCTAATGAAGGTTTTTTGCAGGTGCAAACATTTCCTAATTACAAGAAGCTATATGATGAACAAAAAGAAAGACGCACTCAGAAATCAGGCAAAAGTCATTAAACAAAGAAGAGAAGAAGAAACAAATAAATAAATAAGAGTGGAATCAATTAGGAGTGCTATTTTTTCACTTTAATTGCTATAAAAAGATTAAAATAAAAACCTTTTAGCCATGAGGTTAAGTGAAGGTCATTTAATCTAACCTCTCTACCTATTATTGCAATTGAAGGTACTGTTAGTAGCCATGGCAGTTGTCCAAATATAGCAACTTCTGGAGGTCTTGTACACAACAGAACTAAGGTAGCAGCAACCATAAGCTGCAATCAATAAACACAATAAGGAAATATAAATTCTTAATATGCTTCCTATAAATGAAAGATACAATATGTATGTACCTCTTTCTTAAGGCTACAAAAATATGGTTGACTTGACATGTTCAAACCAAGTAAAAGAAGTTATATTGAAGACAAGAAAACAAACCTTATCAGCTACTGGGTCTAAGAATGCACCAAATGCACTTCCTAACTTCAACTGGTCAACAAAACAAAATGTATAATTGATGAATTGTCATCTAAATTTGAAAATGAAAATCATCATATGCTTTTTTAGAGGTTCAAGAAAAACAGTATCACAAACCTTTCGAGCAAGGTAACCATCAAGCCAATCTGTAATTGCTGCAGTAATGAAGATACTTGTTGTAGCAGTCGTTCCCCACCAACTATTCATATAAAAAGCTAGTGAAAAAAGAAAAAAAGAAAAAAGTAGGTCAGTCTCACTAAATGCAAAGACATCAAGCAATTTCCATTACAATTGAAAATAAAAGAATACCAGGCATTGAAAATCTTTCCAATCACAGAAGCTACCCAGTTCAAAACTTCAACAAGAAAAATTAAAGCAGCATATGGACCATCTTACCAAAATCATAATACTCTAATTACCAAAAGAAATTGACTAAACATATTATAGTCGATTACACAGCAGATGGACCATCTTACCAAAATCATAATACTCTGATTACCAACAGAAATCAACTAAACATATTATAGTTGACTGCACAGCAGAACATCCATCAATTTTAGCTTGAGTCTTGCTCAACTATAACATATATACATATATATACACATGTATGTGTGTGTGTTTTTTTATGTAGAGTGATCATAATCACCGCTGGCTACATATATATCTAAACTTAGAAGCATTAAGTTTACAAAGCAGAGTAAGATGTATATCTACTTTACTGCTGGAAACCAAACAAAAATCATAAAAAGAAAATACTTCCAAAGCAATCACAGCTTGAAGCCTTGAACAGCATCCAAATTTTCAAAACGTGTGGTTTTTATAGCTTGATGACCAAATCATCAACACGTGCTAAGAATACTTTCCAATCGACCCAACCAAATTTTAGAATTTTCATGATGAATTTTTTTCACCAGAGTTTCTATTGCTTCATCCCAAAAATGTTTTCTCTGAGAATAAATCCATTGTTTTCTATTGTTCTCTTCTCAACAAAAATCCCTATGAACCTCAATTTATATATTGATAAAATATCATGAAAAAGAAGATCGGAGACCTTTTAAATCATCCTAGAAGTTCCAAAACCAACCAAATCTATTGATACCCAACTTATATATTGCTATAAAAAATCATGAATTATATTATTTCTAATGTTCTGGACCTCTGGTGGAGCCTAATTCTATCCTCCTAAAAACAAAATTTGACTTTTCACCTAAAATTTAAATTGCAAACGTACTGCAAACGAGAAGCGGAACGGCGGCAACGCGGCCAATGGTTAAGATGGTAGGCAATGTGAGCAGCTTCGTTGACTGGTGATGCGGTGGTTGCGGCGGTGCCACAGCGGTTTTTTTGCGGTGATCCTGGTGGTGATTATGCGACGGCAAAGCAGAGTCCGGACCGCAATCATTGTCTAACCATTGCTCATCTTTATTGTTGTTGTTCTCGGAACCCATGTCGGCCAATATACCCGAACCACCCGACTGGCCCCCTAATACTCCTCCTCTATATTCTGATGAGGATCGCAACCCACCAAATTGACGAAACCCTAGCTTCCAAATTACGAGGGGCGCCTTATCGTGCGATACTGGCGAAAAGTGAGCGAGCGGTGCGCAGGGCGTAATCCTCCACCCCGGCCTCCTCGCCGGCGGCGGTTGTGCGGCGTTGGAGCGGAGGAATTGGTTGAGATTTTGGGGATGGGTTTTGGGGCAAATGGAAGAGACGAGGAAGGGAAGTTTGAGAGGTGGCATGGTGGTTAAATATACGGAGTGGGGGCTTAGGTTAGCAGAGGGGCTTAAGTTAATGTGGTTTGTTGTGGGGCTTTTTGGTCCTGAAAAAATTATATCATTAGATTTCCATTACTGCTGATCTTGATGGGGGAGGAGGGGATATGATTTTCTTTCTTCTGTCTCTGGATTTCAGTTTCTCTCTCCTCTCTCTTCTCTCCTCTCTCTCTCCCTCTCTAAATATATCTACCGACAAAGTGGTAGTGTTTTATGGATGAGGTTAGCGTTAACTTCATATTAAATTTGGAATAAATCAACTTTTCGTACCTATACCGATATACGACTTATAATTTATTTATAATTTAGTACTATAAATAAAAAAAATTATAAACGGATGATTATATTCAAAAAATATTGCATTCTATTAAATATTAAGGACACGACTTACAATTTAGTATCCGAAATAAAAAAAATTAAAAATTGGTGATCGTACTCAAAAAATGTTACACTCCGTTAAACAATAGGGTTTCATCTTTGTTCTGTTTGAAAATTAGGGTTCTCTTCTTCTGTCCTTCTTCTCTTATTCTTCTTGTCTCGATTCTCCATTGATTACTGGTTCTCATATATTTATTAAAGGGTTTTCAGTGTTTAATTGAAAGGATGAGCTCGTCTTGAAGTGTAATCGTAAATAAAATCGGGAAAGAAGATTGTAGTTCATGCAATAAAAATGAATGGATTACACCAGAGTTTTTAAGTCGGTGCCACTGTGGAGCAATGATGCGAATGTGGGAGGCAAGAAAAGATGGAACAAAACATCGAGAATCTTATTCGCGTCGACTTCGCTTATCTCTTTGTATGCTTGTCTCTCCCGTTGGATCAATTTTAACGATTATTTAAAAATTGAAAAGTACAAGTACCATATTACAAATTTTTTTGAGTACAATCACCAATTTGTAACTTTTTTTTACTTCGAGTACCAAATTATAAGTCGTGTCCCTAATGTTTAACAGAATGTAACATTTTTCGAGTACAATCACCAGTTTATAAATTTTTTCACTTCGGGTACCAAATTATAAGTCGTGTCCCAGTACATGTATCAAAAGTTGATTTATCCCTATTAAATTTAGTGCCGATAGGCAGACGGAGATCAGTCATTATTGTATTAAAGTATGAAATAAATTTATCATAAAATTCGCTTCATATTAATCTCTGTATATTCTATAATAGATTTTTTGAATGAAGGTTTTTAAAATTAATTTTATTTTTTAAATTTACTCTTAATACTCCCTCTGTTTTAAAATAAAAATTTTAATTAATTTTGGCACGTTAATTAATAAAGTTTTTTTTACCTAAATTATTATTTTTGATTATTTATTAAAATATTTTTCCACTTTTCTATGACCCCAATAATTATTTTTTTTTCACTTTTCTATAACTCTGATAATTATTTTTTCTATGTCATTTAATTCTCTAGATACATTTTTTGTAACTCTCACATTCCCGATAAGCATATTAAATAGATTATGAGAGTATACGAGAAAGAATAAGATAAATATATTTACTAATATAGAAATATGATATTTATTTTGAAACATCTTAAAAAAAAATTAGAATATTTAATATAAAACGAGAGGGAGTATTAATTAGTATTATAATAATAGTGTCATCCAATCTCCCTATAAAAACACACATCATAAGCTTTATTGGGCAAATTAAAAAAATTGTCCATTTATATATACACTGAATTACAACATAGACTTCAATGTTTTAATTTTTGTAATGTCATAATTAATGTCTCAATTTTTTATAAAGTCGTCCCCTTTAACTAGTTTTTGTCAAAATTTTAAAAATAATAAGACATGTGCATGACATGTGAGTTTTTTACAGACAAAATAATTCATTTATGCACAAAACTATTTTCTCTCCTAATAGAAGGATAAATGCGTCATTATACTAATAAAATAGATTCTCACATAAATAAATTTATTTTATTTTAACCAAATAAAATAATTAAAAATAAATTAATTACAGAACTCAAAGATATGTTTAAATGAAAATTTAAGTAGCATATTTTGATTATATGTTAATGACAAAATTAAAAACTAAAAAATAGATTAAATTAAAAGGGAAAAAAGTAATAGTTATTCATTAAACAAATAATTTACATTATATACACATACATAAAAAAATAATTTACTTTATATATATATATATATTGTGTATATATATAAATTAAATTATTTGTTAAAATGAATAACTAATAACAAATTTTATTATTCCTTTTAATTTAATCTAATGTTTAGTGTTTAATTTTGTCTTTTATATTAATCAAAATATTCTACTTAAATTTTCATTTAAACCGATCTTTGAGTTTTGTAATTAATTTCTTTTTACTTATTTTATTTGGTTAAAATAAAACAATTTTATTTATGTGAGAATCTATTTTATTACTGTAAGAAAGTATTTACCCTTCTATTAGGAAAGAGAATAGTTCTGTGCAAAAATGAACTATTTTGACCTTATAAAACTCACGTGACATGCACATGTCTTATTAATTTTGACCAAAATTGGTTAAAGGGGACGATTTTGTAAAAAATCGATATATTAGTTATGACATTGCTAAAATTGAGACAGTTTTGCAATTTACCCAACTTTATTTAATTATTTCATTTTATAGATCATCTATTTCTTTTTCTTTTTTTATCATCGGATAATCTTCCACCAACCCCCTTTAAATTCATAGGTGAAATTTGGGTTGCTGAATAGAAATTTGATATAATACAATAGTCTTCGGAATATAATAGAGTTGAAATGAAATGATAATAAGTTATTACAACATATTTGTTTGGTTGATTTTTGGTATTTGGTTAATAATTGTAATGTTATTACATTATATTCAAAATTATGCTCGATTCATTAAATTATAATCATTATTATTTTGTCTTTTATGACCTATTATATTACAAGCGTAATGAGTTAATACATCAATTAGTAGGTGTAATAAAAAACATTCAAATTGGCGTAATTATAATGTAAGACCCTAACTTTTTATAAATAATATTGAATTTTCTATAATTATTATTTTGAATAAAAATGTGTTAATTTGATATAATGCTTTAGTTATGGGTGAAATGTACGAATTTTACAAAATAAGCAAGTGATTATAAAATATTCATTGTTGTCGGGGATATTCATTTGATCGTGGAATATTCTTGCTGTCGGAGAATATTCGTATGATGGCGCAGCCATTTGTAGGCCCCATAACGAAAAATTATCGGATGAAGAAAATGACAAGTATGAGTTTTTTTATAAATAATGGCGTAGTTGTTACCGTTAACACTGTTAGAATACCCAGTTGTTAAAGTACAGTAATACGCGTGGTTGCACAATAGCACACGGTATTGCACAATATTTTTGGATTATTGATTCTTACGTAAGAAGCCACTAATCAATAATTGTTACAGTAATTACTGTTCAATATTTTATTTTATTGATTCAATAATTGCTACGTTGATATTTTATATTATTGTTGTTTCAATATTTGTTACTGCACAATATTTTCCATTATCAGATCAATAATTCATATTATTTGAATAATATTGTTAGATAACATTATTGGCAATGCTAAGGAAGTTTTATTTAAAAAAAGGGATTTGGTCACCTAATTGCACGCCAGTAAGGAAAAATCTTTATCGAAAAGTCCGCTCTTTCCTAGGAATGACCTGGTTGTCATTATTGTGATTCTGTAATATTATTTGTGAATAATTAATTATTGATTTATATTATAAGAAAATATTTATTTTTTATGTGGATATAAATAAAAAAATTAATGTTGAGGTATTTTATCAGTATTTTGTCAGAATGAAGGTATTAAAAATCATCTGTATGTGAATTTCGGTCATTTTCTGTTTAGAATTTGGAAAAACTTTATTCTGCAAAGTTGTAGAGAATTAAATTTCCTATGAAATGGACATAAAATTCGTATTTTTCTGATAAAAGGACTATTTATTATGAATTATTAAAGTTTCTGAATATTGTTTAAATTTAAAACATTTTTGGAAATTTTCTACAATGGGTGGGCCCCACTCTTGTTCTTGTTGGTGTGCTGAGAATTTTTTTCAATGGTGGTGTGCGTGAATAGCAGCAGGTAAAGCCATCAGGTAGTAGGTTAAGTTTGTTTTGGCGTTCTAGTATTTTTCTATAAATAGAGTGCTTAGGTTATAATTAAAAATCACATCAGAATAAGAAATTTTCTTTCTCTATAATATCGAGCATATTTTTGTGAGTATTTAGATACTTTGAGAGTTGCTATTCAGTGCAAGTTTTTTTCAATATTATATTCGATATTCCAGTTAGAAGTGTTGTTCTTTTGAGTTAAGGGATGTTATTTTATCTGTAAATGATGTTATTTCTTTTAATATCATTATACCGAAATATTGTTATGAATTTTATTATCAAATTTTTTACCTTTTCATGTCAAGATTACTATTCACGTATACAACACTATTCACGAATACGGTACTATTCACGAGTATTATTCACGAAGTATGTTTTTTCTTATGAAATATTTACCTTTTCGTGTCGGGGTTACTATTCACGTCTACGACACTATTCACGCATACGATACTATTCACGAATACGACACTATTTACAAAAAAAATTAAATTTTCATTTCTTTTTCCAAGTTGTCTATTATGGTTACTATCTTTGATTGTATCCATGTTTTGATCTTCATTCTTGAATTTTGCTCTACAATTGTTATTATGGAGTATTTTTGAACTTGGATAAATCGAAGTACGAATTCCTAATCTTTGTCCTTTTATCTCATTGGATTCGTTTTCTTTAAGATATTTTTCATCATCCTTAGTCCGAAATGGTGATATATGTAACGCCCCCAAAATTAGGTATACATCACCCATCTTGGGTCGTCAGATACATGATACAGAATACAAATACAACTTACTAATACAACTGTCGTGTATAATACGACAAAACATAACTGTGAGTTTGAATACCATTATTGTCTACTAGAGACTATACAAACTCAAAAGGAGTCCTCATTACAATTTTTATCATACTATTTAATAGAATAGTGAGGACTACTAATACTATCATCTGGTCCATCACTCCGTTCCCCGACTCGTCTCAGCTATATTCTCATTTTCTGAAGAGAACAGTGAAAGAAAGGGTGAGCTCAACTAGCCCAGTAAGAAATATTATGACTAAGATAATGCAGAATAAATTATCATTAGCCTTCAACAGTGTTAAACTGATAAAATATAACGAACATCAAGTTTAACTGCAGCGGAATAAGCAATCCATTAAAAGAGTCAAGTAGAGAATAAAATCTACTATCTTCTATGATTTAAAAGATTTTTCAACACTGTTATCGCTGGGATTCAGCTTAATAAAATAATCCACATTATCGAATCACCCCTGCACTACGGCCAAGGATATTCTTTAGTATCACGACCACAATAATCCATGCACTACGGGCCAAGAATATTTATGTACTCATTAATGGTCATGATCATGCCAACAACTGTCCATCAATGCACTACGGGCCAATGAGAACTTTTACCACATCATTTGTAACATTACGGTCATGATTATACCGAATTATCCCTGGTCATAATCATACCAAGTCCATCTATGCATTACAGGCCACAGATAACTTTAAACATGAGGATGATGACAATGATATAAGAATTCAATAAAACAAGTTCAAGAATTAATTTATCCAAGAATTAACAACGTCCAAATTGTCAACATGATACTGCTTTGTGGAGTAAAATTCAAGAATGCTTAGAAGAATATTTTCATGAAAAGATACTGGATGAAATACAATTATCAAGGATATTCCATAAATTTCATGGAGTATAGAAGTTAAAACTTAACCAACTGGGTATAACAAAGAATGGAATAACAAAAGAAATCACCATGCATGCGATAGACCGCACAGACAGGTTATTCCAACAGAATAATAAATAATGGAACCAGGTCCGGCGTAAAACGCACATACAGGATATTCTAACAGAATAATAGTAAAGACGGAACCAGGTCCGGCGTAAACGCACAGACAGGATATTCCGACAGAATAATAAATAATGGAACTAGGTCCGGTGTAAAATATACAGACATGATATTCCAACAAAATATTAATAAGACGGAACCAGGTCCGGTGTAAAACACACAGACAGGATGTTCCAACAGAATAATAATAAAAATGGAACCAGGTCCGGTGTAAAACACACAGACAGGATGTTCCAACAGAATAATAGAAGAATGTCACCAAGTATAGGGAAGACCGCGTATACAGGTTATTCCAACAGAATAATAAGAAATGGAATAATAACAGTTCTCTTCATAAATAAAAAAGAATAACACCTCTTACCGTTTTAAAGAAGAACTGAAATAAGGAAGTAGTTAAGTAGCAGAATACTTTTCTTCTCTCTCTCTATAGTTTCTCTCTCTAGAGTTCAGTGAATTCGTAAGAAATAATGAAGGAATGAGCTGCTATTTATAGAAAAATAGAATGCATAGTAACTAATCCATGAACGGTCCAGATTGATTACTTTAATCTGACGGTCCATATTTAAAGAAAAATCTTTTAAATAAAATATAATATATTCTATTTATAGAATAACTTTAATAAAGTATTATGTTTTATATAAAAAGATGTTTCTATTTTATTACGTTAATAATACGAATAAAACAAAACTTCATTATCGCTAAATAATTCATATTATTAACTGACAATAATTGAATCAAACTGAGTGACTTCTCACATAAGCATTAATAATCAATACCGTGTGCTACTATGCAACCACACGTGTTACTGTACTTTTACTACCGAGTAGTTCAACAGTATCAATGGTAAAACTTCCGCCGTTATTTTTAATAAAATATTTTTGTCGTTTTCTCAATTCGACAATAATTTCGTTGTGGGGTCCACCAATAATTGTGCCGTCGTACGAATATTCCCCGACAAAAAGAATATTCCCCGACCAAACGAATATTTTATAACAACTTGCGTACTTTGTAAATTTATAAATATTACCCACAACTATAACATTATATCAATTTAACTCCATAATATTCAAAAATGATATTTATAGAAAATTTATCTTTATTTATAAAAGTTGGGGTCTTACAACCTCCCCTTCTTATGAAATTTTGCCCTCAAAATTAGGGTACGTACCTGATATGTCGAAGAGGTAAGGATACCTTGATTTCATTTCAGATTCTAACTCCCAAGTCATTTCCTCAACATCGTGGTTTCTCCACAAAACTTTGACTTGAGGTATAACCTTGGAGCGTAGAATATGTTCCTTCTTATCCAAGATTTGAACAGGAACTTCTTTATACGTCAAATCCTCCGCTATTTCGTCCGGTTCTAACTCAATAATGTGGTTCGGGTCTTCCACATATTTACGTAACATGGATATATGAAAAACGTTATGAACACGAGACATACTTGGCGGTAAAGCGAGTCTATAAGCCACAGTTCCTACTCGATCAAGGATTAAAAATGGACCGATGAATCGAGGATTGAGCTTTCCTCTCTTTCCAAATCTCGTAACTCCTTTCCATGGAGCAACACGTAAGAACACATGATCTCCTATATCAAATTCCACGTCCTTTCGATGAAGATTAGCATAACTCTTTTGTCGATCTTGTGAGGTTATTATACGTTGTCGGATCGTTTGAATCTTTTCTGTAGTCATACGTACCAACTCCGGTCCCAACAACGTTGCTTCACCCACCTCATCCCAGCATACTGGAGAACGACATTTTCTTCCATACAATGCTTCGAATGGAGCCATGCCAATACTTGCTTGATAACTGTTGTTGTAGGAAAACTCCATCAATGGTAAGAACTTGTCCCAACTTCCCTTGAAATCAAGGACACAGAGTCTTAATAGATCTTCAAGAGTTTGAATAGTCCTCTCTGATTGTCCGTCCGTCTGAGGATGATATGCCGAACTAAATCGTAAATCCGTGCCCATAGCTTTTTGTAAACTAACCCAAAATCGTGAAGTGAATCTTGGGTCTCGATCAGAAACTATGGATACTGGCATACCATGCAGTCTTACAATCTCGTTTACGTACATACGAGCAAGACGTTCAAGTGTATAAGTTTCTCGTATCGGTAATAAATGAGCAGACTTGGTCAATCTATCAACAATGACCCAAATCGCATCTATACCTTGAGAAACCTTAGGAAGACCGATAACGAAATCCATGGTAATGTGCTCCCACTTCCATTCTGGAATTTCAAGTGGTTGCAATGGACCTTTTGGTACTTGATGCTCCGCTTTGACTCGTTGACAAGTTAGACACCTTGAGATAAACAACATTATCTCTCTCTTCATATTGCTCCACCAAAATGTATAACGAAGATCATGATACATTTTGGTACTTGCAGGATGGATTGTAAACGGTGTGTTGTACGCCTCCATCATGATTTCATACTTTAAATCAGAGTTGTTAGGAACACAAAGTCTGGAGTTGACTCGAAGTATTCCTTCTTCATCGATTCTTGCTTCCGGCATAGCACCTTCTTGCACTTTCTTCCTTATACGCATCAGCTCCAGGTCTGTAGCTTGAGCAGCTTTAACTTTATCGATTAAAGTTGGTTCTACTAGTATATTCGCCATCATCACATGGGTCCCTGGAGTCTTTAACTCTATCTCCATCCTTTGCAAGTCACACAAAATGGGCCTTTGTGTTGACAATATTGCACTCATACTTGCATATGATCTTCTACTCAATGCGTCAGCTACCACGTTCGTTTTTCTAGGATGGTATTGAATGGTATGATCATAATCTTTCAACAGTTCATGCCAACGTTGTTGTCGCATGTTGAGTTCCTTTTGAGTGAAGAAATATTTGAGACTTTTATGATCCGTAAAGATCTCCACCTTCTCCCCATACAAGTAATGCCTCCAAATTTTAAGTGCAAAGACAACAACTGCCAACTCTAGATCATGAGTAGGATAATTCCTCTCATATTCCTTGAGTTGTCTTGATGCATAGGCTATGACTTTTCCATGTTGCATGAGAACGCATCCTAACCCTTTGCTCGAAGCATCACTGTAGATGACAAATCCCTCCGAACCAGATGGTATTGTTAGAACAGGTGCTGAAATGAGTCTCCTCTTGAGTTCTTGAAAACTCTTATCACATTCTTCGCTCCAACCGAAGTTTGTATCTTTCCGAGTCAGCTGAGTTAATGGAGTAGCGATTCGAGAAAATCCTTCCACGAATCTCCGATAATAACCAGCTAAACCAAGAAAGCTACATACTTCGGTCACTGATTTAGGTTGCTCCCAGCTTTGAATAGCTTCAATCTTTGTCGGGTCAACAGATATACCACGACTTGATACTATGTGCCCAAGGAATGCTACCTCTTTCAGTCAGAACTCGCATTTCTTCAACTTGGCATAAGGCTTGTATTCACGAAGCTTTTGGAGTACCAGCCTCAAGTGTTGCTCATGATCTTCACGACTTTTAGAATAAATAAGGATGTCATCAATAAAGACGACCACAAAGTGATCCAAATATTCCTTGAATACACGGTTCATCATATCCATGAAGGCAGCAGGAGCATTAGTCAATCCAAAGGACATGACTAGGAATTCATAATGCCCGTATCGAGTTCTGAAAGCCGTCTTTGGAATATCCTCAGTTCTAACCTTCAGCTGATGATATCCAGAACGAAGATCGATCTTTGAAAAGAATTGTGATCCTTACAACTGGTCGAACAGGTCATCAATACGTGGCAATGGGTACCTATTTTTGATGGTGACATGATTCAACTCCCGATAATCAATACAAAGTCGCATACTTCTATCTTTCTTCTTCACGAATAGCACATGAGCACCCCAAGGAGAAGTACTAGGACGAATAAAGCCAATGTCTAACAATTCCTGCAGTTGGATCTTTAACTCCTGAAGTTCAATAGGAGCCATTCGATATGGGGCTTTGAAAATAGGTTTTGTACCGGGTTCTAGGTCGATACAAAATTTAATTTCACGCTCTGGGGGTAGGCCAGGAAGTTCTTCAGGGAATACGTCAGGGAATTTATTAACAATAGAAATATTATTCTAAACTGACGTATTTTTGTTTAGATCCGTGACATGAGCTAAGAAAGCTTGACATCCGTTTTTCAATAAACGAATAGCTTTATGGCTTGAGATGACATCGATTGATTTTAATGGTTTGGTTGCTTGAATTCGCATAATAGGTCGATTAGGAATATGAAAACTAACAACCTTACGAAAACAATTAATTTTTGCATGATGAGTAGTTAACCAATAAATCCCTAGAATCACGTCAAATGCAAGTATTTTTAATGAAATAAGATTGACAGGTAATGTGTGGGTACCAACTTGAACCAAACAAGTCTTATAAACCGAGGATGAAATGAAGGTTTCTCCCAATGGAGTTTCAACAGATAAGTCAAAGTCTAATTTCTCCGAAGTCAAATTTAATCGATGAGCGCAAGTAGGAGAAATAAAAGAATGGGTAAAACCGGTATCAAATAAAGTATAGACTTCGTTAGAGTTTATGATAAGCTTACTCGTGATGACCTCATTTGGGTTCCTTACTTTCTGGGAGGTCACAACAAACGCTCTCCCTTGCACTACCAGTTTTGACTTTTCTGGGACGGCCTTTGGTGTCTCCATCCTGGCTGAACTTATTTTTGGTAAATGATAAAATCGAGCTAAATGACCTTCTCTTCCACAATTATAACATGCTTTAGACGGCATCGCGCAGTTTGGACTGATGTGCCCCTCCCCTCCGCATTTGAAACATATGATAGGTGGTCGTTCTCCTTCCTTAACAACGGGTGCTGGTGCTGACGTCTTTCCATCATTGTTGAATCTCCTCTTCTTGAAATGACCATTCTTATTGTTTTGGCCCTGATTACCACCGAAGTGGTTACCATTTCTGGCCTGTTGATTCCCTCCACGCTTGTTGTCACCGCTTCGATGACTGCTCTCACTAGTATTATCATTTTGCCGACTACTCTCTTTTGGTTGCGTTGACTCATTATCGCGCTCCACTAACTGAGCCATATTCACAACATCTGAATACAAACACAGTTTATGAGAAATAAGATGTTGACGTATCTCAGGTTTCAAACCTCGCAAAAACATTCGCGTCATTCGCTCTTCATTATCCACCAAGTGGGATGCAAACCGGGACAACTCAGCAAATTTAGCCTCATACTGCGACACGGTCATATTATTCTGCTCCAATTTGATGAACTCCACCTCCTTCATGTGACGAACACTTTCGAAAAAGTATTTGTCATTGAACAGCTCTTGGAACTTCTCCCAAGACATCTTCAGTGCGGCAGGTTGAGTACGCTTAATCGATTCCCACCAGTAATCTGCCTCTCCTCGCAACATAAAGGCGGCAAAGGGAACCTTTTGCTCCTCGGAGCATCCCAAGACATCAAATATCTTGGTGATCTGCTTTATCCATGTTTCCGCTATAAGTGGTTTTGGCTCTCCCTTAAACTCCGGTGGTCCCAGCTCCTTGAACTGTTTAGCGGTGACCGTCCGAGAGTTTTCAATGTTTCCACCTACATTTTGAACAGGAGCCGCTCTCGCATGCTGTTGCATGAACTGCATAAAGCTTCTGAATATTTCATCGTTCATTATTTGGTCAGTATTGTTGTTTGCATGAGGATTGTCGCCTTCCTGATGCACATTATCCCGATTATTGATATGTGGTGAATCAACAGTCGCCTGTGCTCCATTGCTATTCTCAACATTCTCGGATGCCATTTTCAGATACTGCCACAAAACAAAAGTTAATTGATATGTCATATATTATCCTTATATTCTGACCGACCAATTAAATACCATGCAATTAAACTTAGGTAGGTCATACTAGCGAAGGAATTCCCCGTCTCTCCCCTCCTAGTTCTATTCTCACATCTTAGCCAGGGATCATATCCCTAAGCTCTGATACCAACTGTGACGCCCCCAAAATTAGGTATACATCACCCATCTTGGGTCGTCAGATACATGGTACAGAATACAAATACAACTTACTAATACAACTGTCGTGTACAATACGACAAACATAACTGTGAGTTTGAATACCATTATTGTCTACTAGAGACTATACAAACTCAAAAGGAGTCCTCATTACAATTTTTATCACACTATTTAATAGAATAGTGAGGACTACTAATACTATCATCTGGTCCATCACTCCGTTCCCCGACTCGTCCCAGCTATATTCTCATTTCCTGAAGAGAACAGTGAAAGAAAGGGTGAGCTCAACTAGCCCAGTAAGAAATATTATGACTAAGATAATGCAAAATAAATTATCATTAGCCTTCAACAGTGTTAAACTGATAAAATATAACGAACATCAAGTTTAACTGCAGCGGAATAAGCAATCCATTAAAAGAGTCAAGTAGAGAATAAAATCTACTATCTTCTATGATTTAAAAGGTTTTTCAACACTGTTATTGCTGGGATTCAGCTTAATAATAATCCACATTATCGAATCACCCTGCACTATGGCCAAGGATATTCTTTAGTATCACGACCACAATAATCCATGCACTACGGGCCAAGAATATTTATGTACTCATTAATGGTCATGATCATGCCAACAACTGTCCATCAATGCACTACGGGCCAATGAGAACTTTTACCACATCATTTGTAACATTACGGTCATGATTATACCGAATAATCCCTGGTCATAATCATACCAAGTCCATCTATGCATTACAGGCCACAGATGACTTTAAACATGAGGATGATGACAATGATATAAGAATTCAATAAAACAAGTTCAAGAATTAATTTATCCAAGAATTAACAACGTCCAAATTGTCAACATGATACTGCTTTGTGGAGTAAAATTTAAGAATGCTTAGAAGAATATTTTCATGAAAAGATACTGGATGAAACGCAATTATCAAGGATATTCCACAAATTTCATGGAGTATAGAAGTCAAAACTTAACCAACTGGGTATAACAAAGAATGGAATAACAAAAGAAATCACCATGCATGCGATAGACCGCACAGACAGGTTATTCCAACAGAATAATAAATAATGGAACCAGGTCCGGCGTAAAACGCACAGACAGGATATTCCAACAGAATAATAGTAAAGACGGAACCAGGTCCGGCGTAAACGCACAGACATGATATTCTGACAAAATAATAAATAATGGAACCAGGTCCGGTATAAAACATACAGACAGGATGTTCCAACAGAATAATAACAAGACGGAACCAGGTCTGGTGTAAAACACACAGACATGATGTTCCAACATAATAATAGAAGAACGTCACCAAGTTTAGGGTAGACCGCGTATACAGGTTATTCCAACAGAATAATAAGAAATGGAATAACAACAGTTCTCTTCATGAATAAGAAAGAATAACACCCCTTACCGTTTTAAAGAAGAACTGAAATAAGGAAGTAGTTAAGTAGCAGAATACTTTTCTTCTCTCTCTCTATAGTTTCTCTCTATAGTTTCTCTCTCTAGAGTTCAGTGAATTCGTAAGAAATAATGAAGGAATGAGCTGCTATTTATAGAAAAATAGAATGCATAGTAACTAATCCATGAACGGTCCAGATTGATTACTTTAATCTGACGGTCCATATTTAAAGAAAAATCTTTTAAATAAAATATAATATATTCTATTTATAGAATAACTTTAATAAAGTATTCTGTTTTATATAAAAAGATGTTTCTATTTTATTACGTTAATAATACGAATAAAACAAAACTTCATTATCGCTAAATAATTCATATTATTAACTGACAATAATTGAATCAAACTGAGTAACTTCTCACATAAGCATTAATAATCAATACCGTGTGCTACTATGCAACCACACGTGTTACTGTACTTTTACTACCGAGTAGTTCAACAGTATCAATGGTAAAACTTCCGCCGTTATTTTTAATAAAATATTTTTGTCGTTTTCTCAATCCGACAATAATTCCGTTGTGGGGTCCACCAATAATTGTGCCGTCGTACGAATATTCCCCGACAAAAAGAATATTCCCTGACCAAACGAATATTTTATAACAACTTGCGTACTTTGCAAATTTATAAATATTACCCACAACTATAACATTATATCAATTTAACTTCATAATATTCAAAAATGATATTTATAGAAAATTCATCTTTATTTATAAAAGTTGGGGTCTTACAATATAACTGAATATCTTTGACCTATAGTACAAAGATGAATGATTAACTGATGAATATCTTTAGCCCGTAGTGCAAAGATGGACATGTGTTGAGATGAACATGACCAACTGGTGATACAAATAAATATCTTTGGCCCATAGTGCAAAGATGAATATTTCATTGAAAATGTATATTGATTGATGTTATAAAGATAAAATATTGATGATGGACTTTTAAATCATAGAAGACAGTAAACTTCATTCTCTACTTAACTCTTCTAATGAATTATTATTTTCACTGCGAATATTGATCTAAAACTTGTTGTCCATTATATTTTATCTGATTTGTTGAAGGCTAACGATAATTTGTTGTTCATTATCTTAGTCATAATATTCTTTACTGGGCTAGTTGAGCTCACCCTTTTCTTTTTTGTTCCATGTTTCTTCTCAGGAGGCAAGAATATAGCGGGAACTTGTCAGGGTGTGGAGTGATGGGTCTAGACAGTTATTTTAGCAGTCCTCACTATTTTATAAAATAGTGTATCAATAATTGTAATGAGAACTTATTTGAGTTTGGATATTGTCTAGAAGATAATATTTGTATTTAAATTCACAACTTATGTGTTGTCGTATTTTGCACGACAATTGTAATAATAAAGTTGTAGTTATTTTCTGTACCATATATTTGGCGACTCAGAATAGGTTGTGTGGACCTATTTTGGGGGTGTCACAGTTGGTATCAGAGCTTAGAGATATGGTCTCTGGCAGAGATCAGGGAATAGAACTAGGACGGGAAAGACGAGTAAATACTTCGCTAGTGTGTCCTACCTAAGCTTATTTGTTTGGTCGGTCAGAATATAAGAATACGATATGGCATGTCAATTTCTTTAATTAACCATTATTTTATAGCAGTATTTGAGAATGACATCTGAAAATCAAGAGATGAACACATATAGAGTTTTAAGTGATGAATCGAGGAGAGTCATTTAAAGAATAAATATTGGAGTTTAATATTTTGTTATAACAAAAATTTTATTGGGGAGTACTAATTAAGTTATAAAACTTGATTGTAGGATGTCAGGCAAAGAAGAAATTAGAGATATCCATGTGGTGAGAGAAGAATTAATAGTTGCACCGGAGCTAGTCACAAAGGTAGTAGCTGAGAGTGAGGAAGAAGAGGAACCTGAGGAGGATTTATTAGGAGAACTTTATAATCGAAATGTAGAACTACAAAATCGTATTCATGAGTTAGAAGAGCAGGCTAAAGAACGACATGCGGTCGTGAAGCAAAAGGATGTAACAATTCAAGCTTGTGTTACCCGATATGTGATGCTTGAACAGAAGCACTCTTTGGCAGAGTATAAAATGATAAAGTTGGAATCTGAGAATTCAAATGTCAAGGATCAGCTGAAAGAAGAAACAACTGAACGAGTGAGAATGAAGGATGCATGGGTCAAAGCCGCACGACGCGTTGATAGTATGGAAAGAGAAGTCCGATCCTAGAAGGCTAAAATAGATGATATGTATTTCACTTTTTGGACAGTAATTGGGAGAACCCAACATCGAGTTTTGAATTACCCTGTACATTGCGGTCAACCCCAATTCGATATGTATCGAAGATTAATGATTCAGATCATGGAACAGGAGTATGACGAAGCAGTTGAGGGTGGAATATACCCTATAGCGAAAGTCAATTCTTGCAGTAATGATGACACAAAATGTGGCGCCCCCAAAATAGGTATACAACACCCATTCTCAGTCGCCAAATACATGGTACAAAAAGCAAACTACAACTTCGATAATACAATTATCGTGCAAAATACGACAACACATACTGTGAGTTTAAATACAAATATTGTCTTCTAGACAATATCCACACTCAAATAAGTCCTCATTAAAATTATTCAAACACTATTTTACAGAAATAGTGAGGACAACTAAAATATCTTTCTAGAACTATCACTCCATACCCCGACTAGATCCTGCTATGTTCTCACCTCCTGAGAAGAAGAATGGAACAAAAAAAAAGGGTGAGCTCAACTAGCCCAGTAAAGAATATTATGACTAAGATAATATACAACAAATTATCATTAGTATTCAACAGGGAAAAATCTGATAGAATATAATCGACAACAAGTTTTAGATCAACAACTGCAGCGGAAATAGCAAACCATTAGAAGAGTCAAGTAGAGAATGAGTTCTACTATCTTCTAAGATTTAAAAGTCCATCATCAATATTTTATCCCTGTAACATCAATCAATATGCATCTTGAATCAAATATTCATCTTTGCACTACAGGCCAAAGATATTCATTTGTAACACCAGTCGGTCATGTTCATCTCAACACCTGTTCATCTTTGCACTATAGGCCAAAGATATTCATCAGGTAATCATACATCTTTGCACTACAGGCCAAAGATATTCAGTAGTATCATCATTTAGGACTGAGGATGATAAAAAATATTTTAAAGAAAATGAATCCAGTGAGATAAAAGAACAAATAGTAGGGATTCGTATCACAGTTTATCCAAGATCAATAATAATTCATAATAATCAATTGTGAAGCAGAATTCAAAAATAAAGATCAAAACATGGATACAATCAAAGATAGTAACCATAATAGACATCTTGGACAAAAAAAAAATTTATTTTTCGGTGAATAGTGTCGTATTCGTGAATAGTGTCGTATACGTGAATAGTGTCGTATACGTGAATAGTAACCCCGGCACAAAAAGTTCCAAATTTGATAAAAAAACTCATATCAATATTTCATCATAATGATATTGAAGAAAATAATATCATTTAAGAAGAAAATAATATCCCTTACCTCAAAATAACCGTACTTCTGACTGAATATCGGATATGAGGCTGAATGAAACTTGTGCTGAATAGCAACTCTAAAAGTATCTAAATACTCATAAAATACACTCAATAATCTAGAGAGGGAAAGAGAGAAAACTTATGAATTCTGGTGTGATTTTTAATTCTAACTTAGCCAT
Organism: Panax notoginseng; assembly: GCA_016801055.1. NCBI lineage: Eukaryota > Viridiplantae > Streptophyta > Magnoliopsida > Apiales > Araliaceae > Panax > Panax notoginseng. Next base: position 31,156,111 of record CM029014.1, on the reverse strand, counting down.
CTATTTATAGGAAAATATTAGCACGCCGAAGCAGACTTAACCTGCAACCTGATGGCTTTACCTGCAACTATTCCCACCCACCACATTTGAATAAAAATCTCAGCACATTTCTTTACCAACCAAGAGTGGGGCCCACCAATTCTAGAATTTTCCACAAAAATGATTAACTCCGAAAATTCAACAATTTCTGAACCAGTCATCTCGTAAAATTCATAATAAATCATACGTTAATTTTTAACGGTTCAAAATTTGTGGACATATACTCAACTTATATATGTATAACATATCCAAAAATTACCACGATCCAACGGTCGGATTAAAAATTATAACCCCCGCAAAATATCTCAAAAACTCTGATTTTTAATACCTCTATTCCGACAAAAATACTGATAAAAACCTCAACATTAACTCCTTCATTTTTAACCACAAAAATATATCCCTCATTTATATCTACATAAAATAAATATTTCCTTATCATATGAATCAATAATTAATTATTCATAAATAATATTACAGAATCACATTTATGACAACCAGGCCGTTCCCAGGATAGAGGGGGCTTTCCAATAAGAATTTCTCCTTACTGGCGCGCAATTAGATGACCAAACCTCTCCTTAGACAGAACTTTCTAGACATTGTCAATAATGTTATCTAATAATATTATTCAAATAATATGAATTATTGATCTGATAATGAAAAATACTGTGCAGTGACAATTATTGAAATAACAATAATATAAAATATCAATACAGCAATTATTGAATCAATAAAATAAAATATTGAACAGTAACTACTGTAACAATTATTGAGTAGTGCCTTCCTTCGTAAGAATCAATAATTGGTGCAATACCGTGTGCTACTGTATTTTAACCACCAGGTATTCCAACAGTATTAACGGTAACAACTACGCCGTTAATTATAAATAACTTATACTTGTCGTTTTCTTCATCCAATCGCTTTCCGTTATGGGGCCCACACAAGGCTGCGCCGTCGTACGAATATTCCCCGACAGAAAAAATATTCCACGACCACACGAATATTCACCGACCAAAAATGAATATTTTATAGCCACTTGCTTATTTGAAATATTTGCGCATTTTACCCATAACTAACCACATTAATCAAATCAACCCTTTCTATTTCAAAATAATAAATAGAGAAAATTAAATTTAATTAACCCTTTCATTTATTATTTTATTATTTTGAAATAGAAAGGGCTGATTTGATTAATGTGGTTAGTTATGGGTAAAATGCGCAAATATTTCAAATAAGCAAGTGGTTATAAAATATTCATTTTTGGTCGGTGAATATTCGTGTGGTCGTGAAATATCCTTTCTGTCGGGGAATATTCGTACGACGGCGCAGCTATTTGTGGGCCCCATAACGGAAAACGATTGGATGAGGATAACGACAAAAATTGAGTTTTTATAAATAACGGAGTAGTTGTTACCGTTAACACTATTGGAATACCTGGTGGTTAAAATACAGTAGCACACGGTATTGCACTAATTATTGATTCTTACGAAGGAAGGCACTGCTCAATAATTGTTACAGTAGTTACTATTCAATATTTTATTTTATTGATTCAATATTTGCTGCATTGATATTTTATATTATTGTTGTTTCAATAATTATCACTGCACAGTATTTTCCATTATCAGATCAATAATTCATATTATTTGAATAATATTATTAGATAACATTATTGGCAATGTCTAGAAAGTTTTGTCTAAGGAGAGGTTTGGTCATCTAATTGCGCGCCAGTAAGGAGAAATTCTTATTGGAAAGCCCCCTCTTTCCTGGGAACGGCCTGGTTGTCATAAATGTGATTCTGTAATATTATTTGTGAATAATTAATTATTGATTCATATGATAAGGAAATATTTATTTTATGTGGATATAAATGAGGGATATATTTTTGTGGTTAAAAATGAAGGAGTTAATGTTGAGGTTTTTATCAGTATTTTTGTCGGAATGGAGGTATTAAAAATTAGGATTTTTGAGATATTTTGCGGGAGTTATAATTTTTAATCCGACCGTTGGATCGTAGTAATTTTTGGATATGTTATACATATATAAGTTGAGTATATGTCCACAAATTTTGAACCGTTAAAAATTAACGTATGATTTATTATGAATTTTACGAGATGACTGGTTCAGAAATTGTTGAATTTTTGGAGTTAATCATTTTTGTGGAAAATTCTAGAATTGGTGGACCCCACTCTTGGTTGGTGAAGAAATGTGCTGAGATTTTTATTCAAATGTGGTGGGTGGAAATAGTAGCAGGTAAAGCCATTAGGTTGCAGGTTAAGTCTGCTTCGGCGTGCTAACATTTTTCTATAAATGGAGGGCTAAGTTAGAATTAAAAATCACACCAGAATTCATAAGTTTTCTCTCTTTCCCTCTCTAGATTATTGAGTGTATTTTGTGAGTATTTAGATACTTTGAGAGTTACTATTCAGCACAAATTTCATTCAGCCTCATATCCGATATTCAGTTAGAAGTACGGTTATTTTGAGGTAAGGGATATTATTTTCTTATTAAATGATATTATTTTCTTCAATATCATTATGCTGAAATATTGATATGAGTTTTTTTTATCAAATTTAGAACTTTTTGTGTCGGAGTTACTATTCACGTATACGACACTATTCACGTATATGACACTATTCACGAATACGACACTATTCACCGAAAAATAAAATTTTCCTTTTTTATCTAAGATGTCTATTATGGTTACTATCTTTGATTGTATCCATGTTTTGATCTTTATTTTTGAATTCTGCTTCATAATTGATTATTATGAAGTATTATTGATCTTGGATAAACTGTGATACGAATCCCTACTATTTGTTCTTTTATCTCACTAGATTCGTTTTCTTTAAAATATTTTTCATCATCCTCAGTCCTAAATGATGATATTACTGAATATCTTTGGCCTGTTGTGCAAAGATGTATGATTACTTGATGAATATCTTTGGCCTGTAGTGCAAAGATGAACAGGTGTTGAGATGAACATGACCGACTGGTGTTACAAATGAATATCTTTGGCCTGTAGTACAAAGATGAATATTTGATTCAAGATGTATATTGATTGATGTTACAGGGATAAAATATTGATGATGAACTTTTAAATCTTAGAAGATAGTAGAACTCATTCTCTACTTGACTCTTCTAATGGTTTGCTATTTCCGCTGCAGTTGTTGATCTAAAACTTGTTGTCGATTATATTCTATCAGAATTTTCCCTATTGAATATTAATGATAATTTGTTGTATATTATCTTAGTCATAATATTCTTTACTCGGCTAGTTGAGCTCACCCTTTTCCTTTTTGTTCCATTCTTCTTCTCAGGAGGTGAGAACGTAGCAGGATCTAGTCGGGGTATGGAGTGATGGTTCTAGAAAGATGTTTTAGTTGTCCTCACTATTTTTGTAAAATAGTATTTGAATAATTATAATGAGGACTTATTTGAGTGTGGATATTGTCTAGAAGACAATATTTGTATTTAAACTCACAGTATGTGTTGTCGTATTTTGCACGACAATTGTATTATCGAAGTTGTAGTTTGCTTTTTGTACCATGTATTTGGCGACTCAGAATGGGTGTTGTATACCTATTTTGGGGGCGTCACAGTTGGTATCAGAGCTTAGGGATATGATCCCTGGCTGAGATGTGAGACAAGAACTAGGAGGGGAGAGACAGGGAATTCCTTCGCTAGTATGACCTGAATAAGTTTATTTGGTAATTATTTGGTCGGTCAGATATAGGGATAATATGTGACATGTCAATTAACCCTTGTTTTGTGGCAGTATTTGAGAATGGCAGCAGAGAACGTTAACAATGGAGTGAATGAGACTGTGGAGACACCTTTGATCACCACCCAGGGGAACGTGCAACAGGAAGGCAATATTCCTCCTGTAAACAACGTTACCGAGCAAATGATGAATGATGGAATGTTTAGGAGCTTTTTGCAGTTCATGCAAAATCAGACGAGGGAGACTCGTGTGCAGAATACGGGTCGAAATGATAACAATGCGCGGTTTGTCACAGCCAAGCAGTTCAAAGAATTGGGACCACCAGAATTTAAGGGAAAGCCGGATCCGATCATGGCGGAGACGTGGGTCAAGCAAATTACCAAGATATTCGATATCTTGGGATGTACGGAGGAACAGAAGGTTCTATTCGCCACCTTTATGTTCCACGGTGAGGCAGACTACTGGTGGGAGTCTGTGAGGCGTACCCAGCCTGACGCACTCAACATGTCCTGGAAAACATTTCAGAAACTGTTTAATGACAAGTACATTCCTGAAAGTATTCGTCATATGAAGGAGGTAGAGTTTATTAGACTGGAACAAAACAACATGACGGTGTCCCAGTACGAGGCGAAGTTTGCAGAGTTATCCAGGTTTGCACCTCATTTGGTCGAGAATGAGGAACGAAGGACAAGGATGTTTCTGAGAGGTTTAAAACCCGAGATTCGGCAATATCTTATCTCTCATAAATTTTCTTTATATTCAGATATTGTAAATAGTGTTCAATTATTAGAGCGAGATAATGAGTATGTTCAACCGAGGGACCACAACCAGGGTCATACTGGTGACAGCAGTCAACGGAGCGATGAGAACCAGCGAGGAGGGAAAAATACAGACAAATGTGGTAACCACTCGGGTGGTCATCGTGGCCATGATAATAGGAGAGGTGAGTCAAGTGGAAATTTCAAGAAGAGAAGATTTAACGATGACAGGAAGACGTCTACAGCAGCACCAGCACCAGGAACAAATTCTAGGGGAGGAGAACGACCGCCAGTTAGATGTTACAAATGCGGAGTGGAGGGACACATCAGCCCAAACTGCCCACAACAGTTCAAGGTATATTATAATTGTGGAAAGGAAGGACATATCACTCGAGATTGTACTATAGCAAAATCAAGTCCAGCTGGGACGGTGACACCAAATGCGGATACGGACAAAATAAAGTCGGCGGTTTCTGGAAGAGCGTTTGTCGTGACTGCCCAAAATGCGAGGAACCCAAACGAGGTAATAACGGGTAAGCTAATCATAAACTCTTGCGAAGTTTATACCTTATTAGATACCGGTTCTACCCATTCTTTTATCTCTCCTGCTTGTGCTCAACGTTTAAACTAACTCCGGAGAAATTAGACTTTGACCTATCTGTGGAGACTCCGTTAGGAGAAACTTTCATTACATCTACAGTTTATAAATCTTGCTTAATCCAAGTTGGCACAATCACATTACCTGTTGACCTTATCTCTTTAAAGACACTTACTTTTGATGTGATTTTAAGAATTGATTGGTTAACTACTCATCATGCCAAAATTGATTATTTTCGTAAGGTTATTAGTTTTCATATTCCTAACCAACCTGTCATACGAATTCAAACTACTAAACCACTAAAATCAGTCACTATCATATCAAGCCACAAAGTTATTCGTTTATTAAAAAACGGATGTCAAGCTTTCTTAGCCCATGTTATGGATTTGAACAAAGACAAGTCAGATTTGAATAATATTTCTATTGTTAGAGAATTTCCCGATGTATTTCCTGAAGAACTTCCTGGTCTACCCTCAGAACGTGAAGTTGAATTCTTTATTGACTTTAAACCCGGTATAAAGCCTATTTCTAAAATCTCATATTGAATAGCTCCTATTGAACTTCAGGAGAAACCCAACTATAGAAGTTGGTACCCGAGCCTCTATCTGGTGACTTCATTTGTGGAATGCACCAAAGCCAGACTCTCCGTAAGGGACTCTATATTTGTGTGGTGGTAAAACAATAGGTGTCATTGTGACGTACTATCCAAAATTGGGATATGAATCACAATTGAGAGCAATCGAAGTTGGTGACCAAAGTACGTAGCTTTATGGGCTTAACTGGTTACTATCGGAGATTCGTGGAAGGATTTTCTCGAATCGCTACTCCGTTAACTTAGCTGACTCAGAAAGATACAAAATTCGTATGGAGCGAGGAATGCAAGAAGATTTTCCAATAGCTTAAGAGGCGACTCATTCGGAACCTGTTCTGACCATACCATCCTGAAAAAGCGAACGTGGTAGCTGACGCGTTGAGAAGAAGATTGTACGCGAGTACGAATGCGATATTGTTGAACACAAAGACCTATTTTGTATAATTTATAAATGATAAAGATAGAGTTAATGACTCTAGGGACCCACGTGATGATATACGAGTAAAATCGACTTTAATCGATAACGTTAAAGCCACTCAAGCTACAGACCTGGAGCTGATGAATATAAAGAAGAAGGTGTAAGAATGTGTTATTCTAGAAGTAAGAGTCGATGAAGAGAAGAAAGCTCAAGCCTTCGATTTATTTGAAATCCTCGATCGAGTAGGAACTGTGGCCTATAGACTCGTCTTAACGCTAAGTATGTCGCGTGTTCATAACGTTTTTCACGTATCGATGTTACGTAAATATGTGGACGACCCGAATCATATTATTGCGTTAGAACCAGACGAGATAGCCGGAGATTTAACGTACGAGGAAATACCTGTTAAGATCATGGATAGGAAAGAACATGTCCTATACACGAAGGTTATACCACAAGTTAAGGATTTATAGAGAAACCATGCTATTGAAGAAATGACTTGGGAGTTGGAGTCAGAAATGAAAGCGAGGTATCCTCACCTTTTCGAAACACCAGGTACGCACGTCAATTTCGAGAACAAAATTTCATAAGGAGGGGAGGTTGTAAGACCCCAACTTATTAATAAATAAAATTAAATTTCCTCTATTTATTATTTTGAAATAGAAAGGGTTGATTTGATTAATGTGGTTAGTTATGGGTAAAATGCGCAAATATTTCAAATAAGCAAGTGGTTATAAAATATTCATTTTTGGTCGGTGAATATTCGTGTGGTCGTGGAATATTCTTTCTGTCGGGGAATATTCGTACGATGGCGCAGCTATTTGTGGGCCCCATAACGGAAAATGATTGGATGAAGATAACGACAAAAATTTAGTTTTTATAAATAACGGCGTAGTTGTTACCGTTAACACTGTTGGAATACCTGGTGGTTAAAATACAGTAACACACGGTATTGCACCAATTATTGATTCTTACGAAGGAAGGCACTACTCAATAATTGTTATAGTAGTTACTGTTCAATATTTTATTTTATTGATTCAATAATTGCTGCATTGATATTTTATATTATTGTTGTTTCAATAATTATCACTGCACAGTATTTTCCATTATCAGATCAATAATTTATATTATTTGAATAATATTATTAGATAACATTATTGGTAATGTCTAGAAAGTTCTGTCTAAGGAGAGGTTTGGTCATCTAATTGCGCGCCAGTAAGGAAAAATTCTTATTGGAAAGCCCCCTCTTTCATGGGAACGACCTTGTTGTCATAAATGTGATTCTGTAATATTATTTGTGAATAATTAATTATTGATTCATATGATAAGGAAATATTTATTTTATGTGGATATAAATGAGGGATATATTTTTGTGGTTAAAAATGAAGGAGTTAATGTTGAAGTTTTTATCAGTATTTTTGTCGGAATGGAGGTATTAAAAATTAGGATTTTTGAGATATTTTGCGGGGGTTATAATTTTTAATCCGACCGTTGGATCGTGGTAATATTTGGATATGTTATACATATATAAGTTGAGTATATATGTCCACAAATTTTAAACCGTTAAAAATGAACGTATGATTTATTATGAATTTTACGAGATGACTGGTTCAGAAATTGTTGAATTTTTGGAGTTAATCATTTTTGTGAAAAATTCTAGAATTGGTGGGCCCCACTCTTGGTTGGTGAAGAAATGTGCTGAGATTTTTATTCAAATGTGGTGGGTGGAAATAGTAGCAGGTAAAGCCATTAGGTTGCAGGTTAAGTCTGCTTCGGCGTGCTAACATTTTTCTATAAATAGAGGGCTAAGTTAGAATTAAAAATCACACCAGAATTCATAAGTTTTCTCTCTTTCCCTCTCTAGATTATTGAGTGTATTTTGTGAGTATTTAGATACTTTGAGAGTTACTATTCAACACAAGTTTCATTCAGCCTCATATCCGATATTCAGTTAGAAGTACGGTTATTTTGAGGTAAGGGATATTATTTTCTTATTAAATGATATTATTTTCTTCAATATCATTATGCTGAAATATTGATATGAGTTTTTTTTTTTATCAAATTTAGAACTTTTTGTGTCGGAGTTACTATTCACGTATACGACACTATTCACGTATATGGCACTATTCACGAATACGACACTATTCACCGAAAAATAAAATTTTTCTTTTTTATCTAAGATGTCTATTATGGTTACTATCTTTGATTGTATCCATGTTTTGATCTTTATTTTTGAATTCTGCTTCATAATTGATTATTATGAAGTATTATTGATCTTGGATAAACTGTGATACGAATCCCTACTATTTGTTCTTTTATCTCACTAGATTCGTTTTCTTTAAAATATTTTTCATCATCCTCAGTCCTAAATGATGATATTACTGAATATCTTTGGCCTGTTGTGCAAAGATGTATGATTACTTGATGAATATCTTTGGCCTGTAGTGCAAAGATGAACAGGTGTTGAGATGAACATGACCGACTGGTGTTACAAATGAATATCTTTGGCCTGTAGTACAAAGATGAATATTTGATTCAAGATGTATATTGATTGATGTTACAGGGATAAAATATTGATGATGAACTTTTAAATCTTAGAAGATAGTAGAACTCATTCTCTACTTGACTCTTCTAATGGTTTGCTATTTCCGCTGCAGTTGTTGATCTAAAACTTGTTGTCGATTATATTCTATCAGAATTTTCCCTATTGAATATTAATGATAATTTGTTGTATATTATCTTAGTCATAATATTCTTTACTCGGCTAGTTGAGCTCACCCTTTTCCTTTTTGTTCCATTCTTCTTCTCAGGAGGTGAGAACGTAGCAGGATCTAGTCGGGGTATGGAGTGATGGTTCTAGAAAGATGTTTTAGTTGTCCTCACTATTTTTGTAAAATAGTATTTGAATAATTATAATGAGGACTTATTTGAGTGTGGATATTGTCTAGAAGACAATATTTGTATTTAAACTCACAGTATGTGTTGTCGTATTTTGCACGACAATTGTATTATCGAAGTTGTAGTTTGCTTTTTGTACCATGTATTTGGCGACTCAGAATGGGTGTTGTATACCTATTTTGGGGGCGTCACAGTTGGTATCAGAGCTTAGGGATATAATCCCTGACTGAGATGTGAGACAAGAACTAGGAGGGGAGAGACAGGGAATTCCTTCGCTAGTATGACCTGAATAAGTTTATTTGGTAATTATTTGGTCGGTCAGATATAGGGATAATATGTGACATGTCAATTAACCCTTGTTTTGTGGCAGTATTTGAGAATGGCAGCAGAGAACGTTAACAATGGAGTGAATGAGACTGTGGAGACACCTTTGATCACCACCCAGGGGAACGTGCAACAGGAAGGCAATATTCCTCCTGTAAACAACGTTACCGAGCAAATGATGAATGATGGAATGTTTAGGAGCTTTTTGCAGTTCATGCAAAATCAGACGAGGGAGACTCGTGTGCAGAATACGGGTCGAAATGATAACAATGCGCGGTTTGTCACAGCCAAGCAGTTCAAAGAATTGGGACCACCAGAATTTAAGGGAAAGCCGGATCCGATCATGGCGGAGACGTGGGTCAAGCAAATTACCAAGATATTCGATATCTTGGGATGTACGGAGGAACAGAAGGTTCTATTCGCCACCTTTATGTTCCACGGTGAGGCAGACTACTAGTGGGAGTCTGTGAGGCGTACCCAGCCTGACGCACTCAACATGTCCTGGGAAACATTTCAGAAACTGTTTAATGACAAGTACATTCCTGAAAGTATTCGTCATATGAAGGAGGTAGAGTTTATTAGACTGGAACAAAACAACATGACGGTGTCCCAGTACGAGACGAAGTTTGCAGAGTTATCCAGGTTTGCACCTCATTTGGTCGAGAATGAGGAACGAAGGACAAGGATGTTTCTGAGAGGTTTAAAACCCGAGATTCGGCAATATCTTATCTCTCATAAATTTTCTTTATATGAGTATGTTCAACCGAGGGACCACAACCAGGGTCATACTGACAGCAGTCAACGGAGCGATGAGAACCAGCGAGGAGGGAAAAATACAGACAAATGTGGTAACCACTCGGGTGGTCATCGTGGCCATGATAATAGGAGAGGTGAGTCAAGTGGAAATTTCAAGAAGAGAAGATTTAACGATGACAGGAAGACGTCTACAGCAGCACCAGCACCAGGAACAAATTCTAGGGGAGGAGAACGACCGCCAGTTAGATGTTACAAATGCGGAGTGGAGGGACACATCAGCCCAAACTGCCCACAACAGTTCAAGGTATATTATAATTGTGGAAAGGAAGGACATATCACTCGAGATTGTACTATAGCAAAATCAAGTCCAGCTGGGACGGTGACACCAAATGCGGATACGGACAAAATAAAGTCGGCGGTTTCTGGAAGAGCGTTTGTCGTGACTGCCCAAAATGCGAGGAACCCAAACGAGGTAATAACGGGTAAGCTAATCATAAACTCTTGCGAAGTTTATACCTTATTAGATACCGGTTCTACCCATTCTTTTATCTCTCCTGCTTGTGCTCAACGTTTAAACTAACTCCGGAGAAATTAGACTTTGACCTATCTGTGGAGACTCCGTTAGGAGAAACTTTCATTACATCTACAGTTTATAAATCTTGCTTAATCCAAGTTGGCACAATCACATTACCTGTTGACCTTATCTCTTTAAAGACACTTACTTTTGATGTGATTTTAAGAATTGATTGGTTAACTACTCATCATGCCAAAATTGATTATTTTCGTAAGGTTATTAGTTTTCATATTCCTAACCAACCTGTCATACGAATTCAAACTACTAAACCACTAAAATCAGTCACTATCATATCAAGCCACAAAGTTATTCGTTTATTAAAAAATGGATGTCAAGCTTTCTTAGCCCATGTTATGGATTTGAACAAAGACAAGTCAGATTTGAATAATATTTCTATTGTTAGAGAATTTCCCGATGTATTTCCTGAAGAACTTCCTGGTCTACCCTCAGAACGTGAAGTTGAATTCTTTATTGACTTTAAACCCGGTATAAAGCCTATTTCTAAAATCTCATATTGAATAGCTCCTATTGAACTTCAGGAGAAACCCAACTATAGAAGTTGGTACCCGAGCCTCTATCTGGTGACTTCATTTGTGGAATGCACCAAAGCCAGACTCTCCGTAAGGGACTCTATATTTGTGTGGTGGTAAAACAATAGGTGTCATTGTGACGTACTATCCAAAATTGGGATATGAATCACAATTGAGAGCAATCGAAGTTGGTGACCAAAGTACGTAGCTTTATGGGCTTAACTGGTTACTATCGGAGATTCGTGGAAGGATTTTCTCGAATCGCTACTCCGTTAACTTAGCTGACTCAGAAAGATACAAAATTCGTATGGAGCGAGGAATGCAAGAAGATTTTCCAATAGCTTAAGAGGCGACTCATTCGGAACCTGTTCTGACCATACCATCCTGAAAAAGCGAACGTGGTAGCTGACGCGTTGAGAAGAAGATTGTACGCGAGTACGAATGCGATATTGTTGAACACAAAGACCTATTTTGTATAATTTATAAATGATAAAGATAGAGTTAATGACTCTAGGGACCCACGTGATGATATACGAGTAAAATCGACTTTAATCGATAACGTTAAAGCCACTCAAGCTACAGACCTGGAGCTGATGAATATAAAGAAGAAGGTGTAAGAATGTGTTATTCTAGAAGTAAGAGTCGATGAAGAGAAGAAAGCTCAAGCCTTCGATTTATTTGAAATCCTCGATCGAGTAGGAACTGTGGCCTATAGACTCGTCTTAACGCTAAGTATGTCGCGTGTTCATAACGTTTTTCACGTATCGATGTTACGTAAATATGTGGACGACCCGAATCATATTATTGCGTTAGAACCAGACGAGATAGCCGGAGATTTAACGTACGAGGAAATACCTGTTAAGATCATGGATAGGAAAGAACATGTCCTATACACGAAGGTTATACCACAAGTTAAGGATTTATAGAGAAACCATGCTATTGAAGAAATGACTTGGGAGTTGGAGTCAGAAATGAAAGCGAGGTATCCTCACCTTTTCGAAACACCAGGTACGCACGTCAATTTCGAGAACAAAATTTCATAAGGAGGGGAGGTTGTAAGACCCCAACTTATTAATAAATAAAATTAAATTTCCTCTATTTATTATTTTGAAATAGAAAGGGTTGATTTGATTAATGTGGTTAGTTATGGGTAAAATGCGCAAATATTTCAAATAAGCAAGTGGTTATAAAATATTCATTTTTGGTCGGTGAATATTCGTGTGGTCGTGGAATATTCTTTCTGTCGGGGAATATTCGTACGATGGCGCAGCTATTTGTGGGCCCCATAACGGAAAATGATTGGATGAAGATAACGACAAAAATTTAGTTTTTATAAATAACGGCGTAGTTGTTACCGTTAACACTGTTGGAATACCTGGTGGTTAAAATACAGTAACACACGGTATTGCACCAATTATTGATTCTTACGAAGGAAGGCACTACTCAATAATTGTTATAGTAGTTACTGTTCAATATTTTATTTTATTGATTCAATAATTGCTGCATTGATATTTTATATTATTGTTGTTTCAATAATTATCACTGCACAATATTTTCCATTATCAGATCAATAATTTTTATTATTTGAATAATATTATTAGATAACATTATTGGCAATGTCTAGAAAGTTCTGTCTAAGGAGAGGTTTGGTCATCTAATTGCGCGCCAGTAAGGAAAAATTCTTATTGGAAAGCCCCCTCTTTCATGGGAACGACCTTGTTGTCATAAATGTGATTCTGTAATATTATTTGTGAATAATTAATTATTGATTCATATGATAAGGAAATATTTATTTTATGTGGATATAAATGAGGGATATATTTTTGTGGTTAAAAATGAAGGAGTTAATGTTGAAGTTTTTATCAGTATTTTTGTCGGAATGGAGGTATTAAAAATTAGGGTTTTTGAGATATTTTGCGGGGGTTATAATTTTTAATCCGACCGTTGGATCGTGGTAATATTTGGATATGTTATACATATATAAGTTGAGTATATATGTCCACAAATTTTGAACCGTTAAAAATGAACGTATGATTTATTATGAATTTTACGAGATGACTGGTTCAGAAATTGTTGAATTTTTGGAGTTAATCATTTTTGTGAAAAATTCTAGAATTGGTGGGCCCCACTCTTGGTTGGTGAAGAAATGTGCTGAGATTTTTATTCAAATGTGGTGGGTGGGAATAGTAGCAGGTAAAGCCATCAGGTTGCAGGTTAAGTCTGCTTCGGCGTGCTAACATTTTTCTATAAATAGAGGGTTAAGTTAGAATTGAAAATCACACCAGAATTCATAAGTTTTCTCTCTTTCCCTCTCTAGATTATTGAGTGTATTTTGTGAGTATTTAGATACTTTGAGAGTTGCTATTCAACACAAGTTTCATTCAGCCTCATATCCGATATTCAGTTAGAAGTACGGTTATTTTGAGGTAAGGGATATTATTTTCTTATTAAATGATATTATTTTCTTCAATATCATTACGCTGAAATATTGATATGAGTTTTTTTTATCAAATTTAGAACTTTTTGTGTCGGAGTTACTATTCACGTATACGACACTATTCACGTATACGACACTATTCACGAATACGACACTATTCACGTATACAGCACTATTCACGAATACGACACTATTCACCGAAAAATAAAATTTTTCTTTTTTATCCAAGATGTCTATTATGGTTACTATCTTTGATTGTATCCATGTTTTGATCTTTATTTTTGAATTCTGCTTCACAATTGATTATTATGAAGTATTATTGATCTTGGATAAACTGTGATACGAATCCCTACTATTTGTTCTTTTATCTCACTAGATTCGTTTTCTTTAAAATATTTTTCATCATCCTCAGTCCTAAATGATGATACTACTGAATATCTTTGGCCTGTAGTGCAAAGATGTATGATTACTTGATGAATATCTTTGGCCTGTAGTGCAAAGATGAACAGGTGTTGAGATGAACATGACCGACTGGTGTTACAAATGAATATCTTTGGCCTGTAGTGCAAAGATGAATATTTGATTCAAGATGTATATTGATTGATGTTACAGGGATAAAATATTGATGATGAACTTTTAAATCTTAGAAGATAGTAGAACTCATTCTCTACTTGACTCTTCTAATGGTTTGCTATTTCCGCTGTAGTTGTTGATCTAAAACTTGTTGTCGATTATATTCTATCAGAATTTTCCCTGTTGAATACTAATGATAATTTGTTGTATATTATCTTAGTCATAATATTCTTTACTGGGCTAGTTGAGCTCACCCTTTTCCTTTTTGTTCCATTCTTCTTCTCAAGGGTGAGAACGTAGCAGGATCTAGTCGGGGTATGGAGTGATGGTTCTAGAAAGATGTTTTAGTTGTCCTCACTATTTTTGTAAAATAGTATTTGAATAATTGTAATGAGGACTTATTTGAGTGTGGATATTGTCTAGAAGACAATATTTGTATTTAAACTCACAGTATGTGTTGTCGTATTTTGCACGACAATTGTATTATTGAAGTTGTAGTTTGCTTTTTGTACCATGTATTTGGCGACTCAGAATGGGTGTTGTATACCTATTTTGGGGGCGTCACACACTACCTGTATGGGGAGAAAGTGGAGATTTATACGGATCATAAAAGCCTCAAATATTTCTTCACCCAAAAGGAACTCAACATGTGACAACGACGTTGGCTCGAGCTATTGAAAGATTACGACCATACCATTCAATATCATCCTGGAAAAGCAAACGTGGTAGCTGACGCATTGATTAGAAGATCGTATGCGGGTATGAGCGAGATGTTGTTAACACAAAGACTCATTTTGTACGACTTACAAAGGATGGAGATAGAGTTAAAGGCTCCAAGTACCCAAGTGATGATATCAAACATACGAGTAGAACCGACTTTAATCGATAAAGTTAAAGCTGCTCAAGCTACTGACCTGGAGCTGATGCGTATGAAGAAGAAAGTGCAAGAATGTGCTATTCCAGAAGTAAGATTTGATGAAGAAGGAATACTTCGAGTCAACTCCATATTTTGTGTTCCTAATGACCCTAATTTAAAGTATAAAATCATGATGGAAGCGCACAACACACCGTTTTCAATCCATCATGGGAGTACCAAAATGTATCATGATCTTCGACATATATTTTGGTGGAACAATATGAAGAGAGAGATCGCGGAGTTTATCTCGAGGTGTTTAACTTGTCAACGTGTAGAGGCGGATCATCAAGTGCCAAAGGGTCCATTGCAACTACTTGAGATTCTGAAATGGAAGTGAGAACACATTATCATGGATTTTCTTACGGGTCTTCCCAAGGTTTCTCAAGGCATAGATGCGATTTGGGTTATTGTTGATAGATTAACCAAGTCTACTCATTTCTTGCCGATACAGGAGACTTATTCCCTTGAACGTTGTGCTCGTATGTACGTGAATGAGATTGTGAGATTACATGGCATGCCAGTATCCATAGTTTCAGATTGGGACCCAAGATTCACTTCACGATTTTGGGTTAGTTTGCAGAAAGCTATGGGCACGAATTTACGATTTAGTTTGGCATACCGTCCTCAAACGGACGGGCAATCGTAAAGGACTATTCAAACTCTTGAAGATCTATTAAGACTCCGTGTCCTAGATTTCAAAGGAAGTTGGGATAAGTACCTACCATTGGCGGAATTCTCCTACAACAACAGTTATCAAGCAAGTATAGGCATGGCTCCATTCGAAACATTGTATTGACGAAAGTGTCGCTCTCCAGTATGCTGGGATGAGGTGGGAGAAGCAACGTTGTTGGGACTGAAATTGGTACATATAACTACAAAGAATATCCAAATGATCCGGCAACGTATACAAACCTCACAAGATCGACAAAAGAGTTATGCGGATCTTCATCGAAAGGACGTGGAATTTAATATTGGGGATCATGTATTGTTACGTGTTGTTTCATGGAAGGAAGTTACAGGATTTGGGAAGAGAGGAAAGCTCAATTCACGATTTGTTGGTCCATTTGAAATTCTTGACCGAGTAGAAAATGTGGCCTATAGACTCGCATTACCTCCAAACATTTCTTGTGTTCATAATATTTTTCACATATCTATGCTTCGTAAATATGTGAAAGATCCAAACCACATTATTGAGTTAGAACCACACAAGATAGCCGAAGATTTAACGTACGAGGAGGTACTTGCCAAGATCTTGGATAGGAAGGACCATGTCCTACACATAAAGGTTATATCACAAGTCAAAGTTTTGTAGAGGAACCATATTATTGAGAAAATGACCTGGGAGTTGGAGTCAGAAATGAAAACGAGATATCCTCACCTTTTCGAAACACCAGGTACGTACGTTAATTTCGAGGATAAAATTTTATAAGGAGGGGAGGTTGTAAGAACCCAACTTTTTATAAATAAAATTAAATTTTCTCTAATTATTATTTTGAATAAAAAGGTGTTAATTTGATATAATGTTTTGGTTATGGGTGAAATTTGTAAATTTTGCAAAATAAACAAGTAGTTATAAAATATTCATTGTTGTCGGGAAATATTCGTTTGGTCGTGGAATATTCTTGCTGTCAGAGAATATTCGTACGATGGCGCAGCCATTTGTAGGTGTTATAACAGAAAATCGTCGGATGAAAAAAACGACAAATATGAATTTTTTTATAAATATTGGCGTAGTTGTTACCGTTAACAGTACATAATTGTGTTATTGAAATAAGAGCCTTTTGAAATTATACCCATACTCATCAAAACCCTACACACATAATTATGTTTTTGAAATAAGAGCCTTTTGAAATTGTTGCACAATAAATTATCCCAATGTATGCCTCTTTTTTTATTAGTAGAAATAATAAATTATAAATTGTTGCCCTATGTTGCTCAACATTTTCATAAAGTAAAAACCTTTTATCTTCTTCATAACTAAAGATTATACGTTCTCGTAATTTATAATATTAATTATTATTAATAATTATAATTATAATTATTATTAATATTATTATAATTATTATAGTTATACTAATAATATTAATAAAATATATTAATTAAATTAATTAATATATAATTTTTACAAATGTATTTATATAAAATTAATAAATTCATTTTTTTAATTTTTAAATATTTTAAGTTCACTTTAAAAATATAAATTATCTAATATTTTGAAATAGAGGGATTATTATTATTATTATTACAATAATTATAATAATTAATATAATTATAAGTACTATTATTATTATTATAAATATCATTATTATTTATAATTATAATTATAATTATTATTATTATTATTATTATTATAATTATAATTATAATTATAATTATAATAATAATAATAATTATTATTATTATTACTTTTTAGCATATTTTTATTTTTAAAGCTTATTCAAATTTTCTTTATAGATTGTGTAAGACCCCGAATTTTATGAAATAAAAGTATTCAATTTTCTTATAAATATTATTCTATTCAGTAAATGGTTAAATTGATAAAAGGTTAAAGTTAAGGATGATATATAAAAATTTTACAAAGTAAGCAAGTTGTCATAAAATATTCGTTGTTTCGGGAAATATTCTTTTTATCGGGAATATTTGTACGGCGGCGCAATCATTGGTGGACCCCACAACAGAATAACTATCGAATATAAAAAGTGACAAAAATAACATTTTTATAGAAATAACGGCAAAACTTTTACCGCTAAAACTTTTGAAATACCCGGTGATAAAAGTACAGTAATACGCGTTGTTGCACAATAGCACACGGTATTGCAGAGTATCTCTGATTATTGATGCCTACGTAAGAAGTCACTCAATTTTATCCAATAATTGTTATAGTAGTTACTGCATAGTATCTCATATAATTAATTTTATTATTGTCACGGTATCATTTGTACAATATTTTATATTATTAAATCAATAATTGAGACGACACAATTATTCATATTATTATTTGTATTATTGAAAATATCTAGAAAGTTCTATCGAGTAAAGGGATTAGAAAATTTAATTCCGCGCCAATAAGGAGAAATTTTTATCAGAAAGCCCCCTCTTTCCTAGAAACGATTTGGTTGTCAATATTGTGAGTTATAATATAAATGATGAATAATTGTTAAAAGATTAAAAATGTGTTATATATATTTATTAGTGATAAGTGATGAGATTTAATTTAATAGTTAGTCAAGACTGATTAAATAGTTTGAACTAACTAAGAAAGCAAAAGTGTTTATAAAACATAAGAAAATGAAATTAAAAATTGAATTTGAGTTCAGAGTTGAATTTGGAGACGCGAACGAGATATTTGAGTTTGGGACGATGAAATTAGTTAAAATAGACTATAAACACAAAATTTATCGGGGTTGACTTTTTTGGTCAAAAAGTCAACAATTGACTTTTTTTAGAAAAAGTCAAATTTCAAAAATTCAAAGATGAAATTGTTGATAAAAATATTTTCATTATGTTGGGAATATTAGTGTTAGTATAAATCGACATTTATTTTGATAATAATTGATTTTTGGATGTTAAATTTACCAAACAGGTAATTAATCGGATAAATAAGCAATTAATTGCTATTAGTTCACATGTAAGGAACTATTGGTTCACATGTAAAGAACTATTGGTTCACATGCAAGTTCTATTAGGGGAGGCTATGCAAGATTAATAATACTTGAAGGACTAAATTAAAAATGAAGGTAAAGATGAAGGTACTAAAGTATAATTAACCTTATAATTTGTCACCTTTTCCTAGCCTATAAATACTCCTCCATCCATTCATTATTTCCTACCAATTTTGAATAGCAAAGTTATAATCACAAGTTATAGTGAGAGAAACTAAGAGAGAAAGAAGAAGTGTATTCTGCTACTACACTATTACAATATCCAATCTCCTACTAAGGTAAGGGGTATTATTTCTTTTATATTCGTAAAGGATGTTATTTTCTTCATACTCATAAGGGTTGTCATTCTATTCCTTATTAATATGTGGGAATAACATGTCTACGCGGATTATATCATGTCTGGTGAATAACCCTTCGTATTAATTTTTTATTAATCTGCGGGAGTAACCTGTCTACGCGGATTACTGCATGCATGGTGAATAACCCCTCGCATTCATTCTTTAGTAATCTACGGGAGTAACCTGTCTATGCGAATTACAACATGCATTGTAAGACCCCGAATTTTATGAAATAAAAGTATTAATTTTTCTTATAATTACTATTTAGTAAATGGTTAAATTAATAAATGTTAAAGTTAAGGGTGATATATGAATTTTTTTTTTGAAATACACAAGTGGTTATAAAATAATCATTGTTGTCGGAGAATATTCGTTGGTCGTGGAATATTCTTTCTGTTGGGGAATATTCGTACGACGGCGCATCTATCTGTGGGCCCCATAACATAATAACTGTCGGATAAAGAAAACGATAAATTTGAGTTTTTATAAATAACGGCGTAGTTGTTACCGTTAACACTGTTGGAATACCCGGTGGTTAAAACACAGTAATACGCGTTGTTGCACAGTAGCACACGGTATTGCACCAATTATTGATTCTTACGTAAGAAGGCACTACTCAATAATTGTTACAGTAATTACTGTTCAATATTGTATTTTATTGATTCAATAATTGCTGCGTTGATATTTTATATTACTGTTGTTTTAATAATTGTCACTACGCAGTATTTTTCATTATCGGAGCAATAATTCATATTATCTGAATAATATTATTAGATAACATTATTGGCAATGTCTAGAAAGTTCTGTCTAAGGAGAGGTTTGGTCATCTAATTGCGCGCCAGTAAGGAGAAATCCTTATTGGAAAGCCCCCTCTTTCCTGAGAACGGTCTGGTTGCCAGTACTGTGATTCTGTAATATTATTTGTGTATAATTAATTATTGATTTATATGATGAGGAAAATATTGATTTTATGTGGATATAGATGGAGAAATTTTTTGAAAATTAATATTTTATCTTTTTCTGATAAAATAATTCATTTAAATATATTATTTTAATAATATATTGATGGTGATATTTTTACAATGAATGTGGAATATATGAGTATATGAGGAGGAAGAGTATTTTTGTGGCATTAAATGATTAACACATGTTTTGTGTGTTGGTGGACACAATTCTTGACCGAAAATTTATTATTGACTGTAAAATCGCCCGTTTATGGATTTCGGTCAATTTCTGTTTGGAATTTGGAAAAAAACTTTCTTCTACAAAGTTGTAGAGAATTGAATTTCCTATAAAAACTCGCGAGATTCGAATTTTCTGATAAAAGGGCTATTTATTATGAATTATTGAAGTTCCGAAGTTCCGAAATAATTGATTTTTGAAAGTTTTAATTATTTTTATTAAGAAAAACGTTTTTGACATTTGAGTGGCACATGTTAATGGTAGAAATCAGCTGATGTGGTGTGCTAAAGAAATTAAGAAAATTATATTATTAATTTATTAAATTTTCTGCTTTGGTGTTCTAAGCATTTTCCTATAAATAGGGTGCTTAGATTAGAATTGAAAATCACACCAGAAACTGAAGTTTTCTCTCTATTTCTCTCTCTATATTATCGAGTGTATTCTTGTGAGTATTTTGATATCTTGAGTGTTGCTATACGGTGCAAGTTCGTTCAGCGTTATTCCAGTCAGAAGTACTGCTCTTTTGAGGTAAGGGATAGTAAGGGATAGTAAGGGATGTTATTTTATTCGAAAATGATATTATTTCTTCAATATCATTATGCCGAAATATTAGTTGGAAATTTTTATCAAATTTAGAACTTTTCATGTCGGGGTTACTATTCATAAGTTACTATTCATGAGTTACTATTCACGAGTTACTATTCATAAGTTACTATTCACGAGTTATTATTTATGAGTTAGTATTTATGAGTTACTATTCATGAGTTACTATTCATAAGTTACTATTCACAAGCTACTATTCACGATTTACTATTCACGAGTCACTATTCACGACGGGTAACTATTCATGAGTTACTATTCACGAGTTACTATTCACGGGTACTATTCACTACAAAATTGGTTTCTTTTTCTAACCAAATTATAGTTGATTTATGAATATTATTCTGGAGATTAAAACTATGTATTGATTATATTGATTTTATTATCATATATAACATTTCTATAACCCTGATGTTGAAATTCTCTTTCACTGGAGTGTAAAGATGGGTAGATTATTGGTATGATCATGACTAGGGTTCTCTTTGTCCAGTAGTGAAAAGTTGAATTGTGACTGGTATGATCATGACCATTGAATTTATAATTGAATATCTTTAGCTTAAGTGCAAAGGTGAAATGATCAACATGATTATAATTGGTTATGTAAATTCTGAAATGATTATATATTTCTTTGAGATAATAATATATTTGGCTTGTAGTGCAAATATGAGCTGTTGAGGAATATCTTTGGCCTGTAGTGCAAAGATGAGTTGTTGATGAATATCTTTGGCCCGTAGTGTAAAGATGAAATTATTAATATGATTATGAACATGAACTGTGATTTGGTATAATCATGATCTTTGATGTTTCAGGTAAAGACAAGTGATGAAAATTATCTTGTTCTGGATGAGAAGAGGAATTTAGAACTACAAATATGATTATGAGTTATACATGTGATTGTGGACAAGAATTGTTGATTGATGTTACAGGGATAAAAAATTGTTAGTGGACTTTTAACATGGAGAAGATAATAGACTTTGTAGTCTATTTGACTCTTCTAATGGGTTGCTCGTTCCGCTGTAACTATGGTTAAAATTTTTTATCATTTACCATATGTTCTAAATCTCTGATTTAATTCTGTTGAAGGCTATTGATAATTTAATTATCTTTAGTCATGATATTCTTTACTGAGCTAGTTGTGCTCACCCTTCTGTTTCACAATTCCTTTCAGGTAATAAGAGTGTAGCTGGGTCGAGCGGGGGTAACAGGAGAATAGAACGGTGGTCATCATTTAGTAGTTATATTTGGTGAAGAAAATAGGGTGAGGCGAACCCAACGTTGGAAGGGTGTTTTGTCACTATCATACAAGATGTCTAATGACATACAACCTCGTGTCATCATAAGACAGGATTGTGCTCATCCACTTGCTGAGTATATTTACGAGCACTACCTATATAATCTTGGTGTTTGTTTGAAGTATAATTCTCAATTAGAGACAGTTGAGATAATGATATGTCAAGAGAAGACTCGCCATTGGGAAGAATATGATAGTAATCTTCTCATTTTTCTTTGGGGTCTATTGGGTCAACCAAGGATAATTCTGTGGCCATATGATGTCTATCATAACCTAGAAGCATGGCCTCCCATGTACGAAGGTTTCCTTGAGCACTTCCCAAAGATTCTAATTTCTAAAACAGTTTTTGACTATACCTTTATGTAAGGTGTCATTATGAGGTGCTGTCCACGGTTGGGACATGAGTCACAGTTGGTATATATTTGTACCCAAACTCATAGCATATATGTTGTTGTATTTTGCACGACAATTGTTGTAATAAAGTTGTAGTTGTTATCTGTACCATGTATTTGGCGACTCAAAATGGGTTGGATGGAATGGACCTATTTTGGGGGCGTCACATTTGGTATCAGAGCTTAGGGATATGATCTCTGGAGGAGATCGAGGAATAGGACTAGGATGAGAGAGACGAGTAAATCCTTCGCTAGTGTGTCCTACCTAAGCTTATTTGATGGTCAGTCATAATATCGGGATATTATGTGATATGTTAATTTGTTAAATTAACCCTTATTTTGAAGCTGTATTCTAGAATGATATCTGAAACACAGGAGATGAGCAATGGAGAAATCTTGATGACAGGGAAGATGGAATCTAAAATGAAAGCAAGGTATTCTCAACTCTTTGAATTATCAGGTACGTAAATTTCGGGGACGAAATTTCATAAGGAGGGGAGATTGTATGACCCCGAATTTTATGAAATAAAAGTATTAATTTTTCTTATAATTACTATTTAGTAAATGGTTAAATTGATAAATGTTAAAGTTAAGGGTGATATATGAATTTTTTTTTTTGAAATACACAAGTGGTTATAAAATAATCATTGTTGTCGAAGAATATTCGTTGGTCGTGGAATATTCTTTCTGTTGGGGAATATTAGTACGACGGCGCAGCTATCTGTGGGCCCCATAACATAATAACTGTCGGATAAAGAAAACGATAAATTTGAGTTTTTATAAATAACGGCGTAGTTGTTACCGTTAACACTGTTGGAATACCCGGTGGTTAAAACACAGTAATACGCGTTGTTGCACAGTAGCACACGGTATTGCACCAATTATTGATTCTTACGTAAGAAGGCACTACTCAATAATTGTTACAGTAATTACTGTTCAATATTGTATTTTATTGATTCAATAATTGCTGCATTGATATTTTATATTACTGTTGTTTTAATAATTGTCACTACGCAGTATTTTTCATTATCGGAGCAATAATTCATATTATTTAAATAATATTATTAGATAACATTATTGGTAATGTCTAGAAAGTTCTGTCTAAGGAGAGGTTTGGTCATCTAATTGCGCGCTAGTAAGGAGAAATCCTTATTGGAAAGCCCCCTCTTTTCTGGGAACGACCTGGTTGCCAGTACTGTGATTCTGTATTATTATTTGTGTATAATTAATTATTGATTTATATGATGAGAAAAATATTGATTTTATGTGGATATAGATGGAGAAATTTTTTGAAAATTAATATTTTATCTTTTTCTGATAAAATAATTCATTTAAATATATTATTTTAATAATATATTGATGGTGATATTTTTACAATGAATGTGAGATATATGAGAATATGAGGAGGAAGAGTATTTTTGTGGCATTAAATGATTAACACATGTTTTGTGTGTTGGTGGACACAATTCTTGACCGAAAATTTATTATTGACTGTAAAATCGCCCGTTTATGGATTTCGGTCAATTTCTGTTTGGAATTTGGAAAAAACTTTCTTCTACAAAGTTGTAGAGAATTGAATTTCCTATAAAAACTCGCGAGATTCGAATTTTCTGATAAAAGGGCTATTTATTATGAATTATTGAAGTTCCGAAGTTCCGAAATAATTGATTTTTGGAAGTTTTAATTATTTTTATTAAGAAAAACGTTTTTGACATTTGAGTGGCACATGTTAATGGTGGAAATCAGCTGATGTGGTGTGCTAAAGAAATTAAGAAAATTATATTATTAATTTATTAAATTTTCTGCTTTGGTGTTCTAAGCATTTTCCTATAAATAGGGTGCTTAGGTTAGAATTGAAAATCACACCAGAAACTGAAGTTTTCTCTCTATTTCTCTCTCTATATTATCGAGTGTATTCTTGTGAGTATTTTGATATCTTGAGTGTTGCTATACGGTGCAAGTTCGTTCAGCGTTATTCCAGTCAGAAGTACTGCTCTTTTGAGGTAAGGGATAGTAAGGGATGTTATTTTATTCGAAAATGATATTATTTCTTCAATATCATTATGCCGAAATATTGGTTAGAAATTTTTATCAAATTTAGAACTTTTCATGTCGGGGTTACTATTCATAAGTTACTATTCATGAGTTACTATTCATGAGTTACTATTTACGAGTTACTATTCATGAGTTACTATTCACGAGTTATTATTCATGAGTTAGTATTCACGAGTTACTATTTATGAGTTACTATTCATAAGTTACTATTTACAAGCTACTATTCACGATTTACTATTCACGAGTCACTATTCACGACGGGTTACTATTCATGAGTTACTATTCACGAGTTACTATTCACGGGTACTATTCACTACAAAATTGGTTTCTTTTTCTAACCAAATTATAGTTGATTTATGAATATTATTCTGGAGATCAAAACTATGTATTGATTATATTGATTTTATTATCATATATAACATTTCTATAACCCTGATGTTGAAATTCTCTTTCACTGGAGTGTAAAGATGGGTAGATTATTGGTATGATCATGACTAGGGTTCTCTTTGTTCAGTAGTGAAAAGTTAAATTGTGACTGGTATGATCATGACCATTGAATTTATAATTGAATATCTTTAGCTTAAGTGCAAAGGTGAAATGATCAACATGGTTATAATTGGTTATGTAAATTCTGAAATGATTATATATTTCTTTGAGATAATAATATATTTGGCTTGTAGTGCAAATATGAGCTGTTGAGGAATATCTTTGGCCTGTAGTGCAAAGATGAGTTGTTGATGAATATCTTTGGCCCGTAGTGCAAAGATGAAATTATTAATATGATTATGAACATGAACTGTGATTTGGTATAATCATGATCTTTGATGTTTCAGGTAAAGACAAGTGATGAAAATTATCTTGTTTTGGATGAGAAGAGGAATTTAGAACTACAAATATGATTATGAGTTATACATGTGATTGTGGACAAGAATTGTTGATTGATGTTACAGGGATAAAAAATTGTTGGTGGACTTTTAACATGGAGAAGATAATAGACTTTGTAGTCTATTTGACTCTTCTAATGGGTTGCTCGTTCTGCTGTAACTATGGTTAAAATTTTTTATCATTTACCATATGTTCTAAATCTTTGATTTAATTCTGTTGAAGGCTATTGATAATTTAATTATCTTTAGTCATGATATTCTTTACTGAGCTAGTTGTGCTCACCCTTCTGTTTCACAATTCCTTTCAGGTAATAAGAGTGTAGCTGGGTCGAGCGGGGGTAACAGGAGAATAGAACGGTGGTCATCATTTAGTAGTTATATTTGGTGAAGAAAATAGGGTGAGGCGAACCCAACGTTGGAAGGGTGTTTTGTCACTATCATACAAGATGTCTAATGACATACAACCTTGTGTCATCATAAGACAGGATTGTGCTCATCCACTTGCTGAGTATATTTACGAGCACTACCTATATAATCTTGGTGTTTGTTTGAAGTATAATTCTCAATTAGAGACAGTGGAGATAATGATATGTCAAGAGAAGACTCGCCATTGGGAAGAATATGATAGTAATCTTCTCATTTTTCTTTGGGGTCTATTGGGTCAACCAAGGATAATTCTGTGGCCATATGATGTCTATCATAACCTAGAAGCATGGCCTCCCATGTACGAAGGTTTCCTTGAGCACTTCCCAAAGATTCTAATTTCTAAAACAGTTTTCGACTATACCTTTATGTAAGGTGTCATTATGAGGTGCTGTCCACGGTTGGGACATGAGTCACAGTTGGTATATATTTGTACCCAAACTCATAGCATATATGTTATTGTATTTTGCACGACAATTGTTGTAATAAAGTTGTAGTTGTTATCTGTACCATGTATTTGGCGACTCAAAATGGGTTGGATGGAATGGACCTATTTTGGGGGCGTTACATGCATGGTGAATAAACCTTCATATTCATTCTTTATTAATCTGCGAGAGTAACATGTCTACGCGGATTACCGCATGCATGGTGAATAACCCTTCGTATTCATTCTTTATTAAATTGTGAAAATGATCTGTCTACGCGGATTACCGCATGACGGGTGAAAATCAATTTGTAGTTTTGTATATTCTTTTATACTCGTATGAGATATCATTTTTTTTGTACTCATCAAGGGATATCGTCTTCTTTCATATTTCTCCATTTATGGTACGAATTTTTTGTTAGTTTCCATAACCTTATTATTAAATGGTGAAAACACTTGAAATTAGTGGAATATTCTTAATAGTTTTTGTTTCATCTATTATCATTTCACTATTAGTCTGAACTTTCTTATTGAAATTGTAATATTTTCATGGCGGAGTACTATTTATGTCTATTCGTTTGAAATATTATTCATACGGGATACTTTTCATTCGGGGTACTATTCATTCAGGGTAATTTTCATTCGAGTAATATTCATATGGGGTACTATTCATGACAAAATTGATTTCTTTTCTGTTCAAATTATTTTGATACATGAATATTATTCTCGAATTTTACTCCACAATTAGCGATCATGTTGACAATTTGGACATTCTTGAACTCTGGATAAATTGAATTATAAATCTCAAATATTTATTCTTAATCTCACTTGATTGATTCTTTATATCATTGTCATCATCCTCATATTTATATTGTGGCGAAAGTCATCTTTCGCCCGTAGTGCATAAATGGACTATTGATTAGTATGATTATGACCAGGAATTGTGTATTGGTATAATCATGACTTGTAATGTTACAAACAAATATTGTGGTGAAAATCCTCTTTGGCTCGTAGTGCATAGATGGATAATTGTTTGGCATGATCATGACCACTGGTGATACGAACGAATATCATTGGCCTGTAGTGCATGGATAATTTGTTAATTTGAAATCATTATTGATTGGTGTTATAGGGATAAAATATTGATGATGAACTTTTAAATCATAGAAGATAGTAGAAATAATGCTCTACTTGAATCTTCTAATGGATTATTATTTTCGATGCAGTTGTTGATTTAAAACTTGTTGTCTATTATATTCTATCAATTTTTTCACTGTTGAAGACTAAGGATAATTTTTTTCTTTATTATCTTAGTCATAATATTCTTTATTGGGCTAGTTGAGCTCACCATTTTCCTTTTGGTTCCATTATTCTTCTCAGGAGGCGAGAATGCAGATGGAACTAGTCGGGGAGTGGAGTAATGGTCCAAGATGGTTATTATAGTAGTCCTCCCTATTTGGTAAAATAATGTGACAATAATTATAATGAGAATTTTATTTGAGTTTGTATATTGTCTACGAGACAATATTTGTATTGAAACTCACATCTTATGTTTTGTCGTATTTTACACGACAGTTGTATAAATGAAGTTTGTATTTAGATTCTGTACCATGTATTTGACGACTCTGAATGGGTTATATGGACCTATTTTGGGGGTGTCACAGATTATAATTCCTCTATGGCAACCATATGGACGAATCTTGGAAACCCACGTGGATAGTTCAATAAAATTAAGTTTTTTAATTTTTTGTCATTAAAATTCAACTGGTTTGGACGGATTTTGTAATGATTTGTTAAAAAAAATAGTATAGTGAGTCGAATGGAAAAAAATCAGTCTAATAATGTATTTATAAATTGAGATCGAGTACAATGGGAATAAGTGTATTTAACCCCATTTCAATCATGACAAATATGAAAATAAAGTGAAATGGAATCAAATGTAGCAATCTAATAGAAAATATTCTTTTACTACAATATTGTGAGAATTTCTGTTAAGTGTAAGGTTACTCCAAGTGTAGACAAGAAATGCATGCATTGTTTAAG
This sequence comes from Panax notoginseng, assembly GCA_016801055.1. Taxonomy (NCBI): domain Eukaryota; kingdom Viridiplantae; phylum Streptophyta; class Magnoliopsida; order Apiales; family Araliaceae; genus Panax; species Panax notoginseng. The sequence continues at coordinate 31,127,686 of CM029014.1, read as the reverse complement.
TTGATCAATTTCATATAAAGCATAATCAAATCACATGCTAAGGTAAGGGGTATCATTTTTATGGTAAAGAAATATCATTTTAATTTATACTCCATATTATGATAAAATATTATTATTTGTTTCTTCATCTTATCATTAAATAGTGAAATCTTGAAATGATTAGAATATCTTTAATATTTTATGCTTCATTAAATATCTTAACCTGAATCTTTCTATTCAGTTTTAAGTTATTATTTTTGAGTCGGGAACTTTATATTTACTTGAACTTTATATTCTATCAAGAATTCTAATCGATTTTTTGTATATCATGTTGGCAATTTGGACTCTAGATAATTAAGTTGAAAATCACTAAGATCTATTTTATCTTATTATTCTGATTATTTCTGTCCATTCATTATAAATATCATTGTTATCATCCTCAGACTCAAATTTGTGTTGAAAAGTTATCTTTTACCCGTAATGCAAAAATGAACTGTTGATTGGTATGATTATGACCAAAAATTATGTATTGGTATAATCATGACCATTAGTGTTACAGTTATATGTCTTTGGCTCATAGTACAAAGATAGACGGCTGATTATTGATTTTACAGTTGTATGTCTTTGGCCCGTAGTGCAAAGTTGAACTGTTAATTGGCATGACTATTGGTGTTACAATTGAATATCTTTAGCCCGGAGTGTAAAGATGAATTTAATGAAACAATTATAAACATGAACTGTGAATTGGTATAACCATGATCTTTGGTGTTTCAGGTAAAGACAGGTGGTGAAAGTTCTCTTTGTCTTGGGTACAACGAAGAACTGTGGATTGATGTTACAGGAATAAAATATTGATAATAGATTTTTTTAATTTAGAGAAGATAGTGGACATTATGTTCTACTTGACTCTTCTAATGGATTGTTGATTACGCTGCAATTATGGTTAAAAACTTTTATCATCTACCATATGTTCTAAATATCTGATTTATTAGTGATGAAGGTTATTGATAATTTAATTATCTTAGTCATGATATTTTTTACTGGGCTATTTGTGCTCACCATTTTGCTTCACAATTCCTTTCAGGGAATAAAAGTGTAGCTGAGACTAGCAGAGAGAACATGGGTATAAAGTGGTGTTTCGAATTAGTCGCAATCCTCATCAAGTTATAAAACACTATGGCACAATAATTGTACTGAGAACTTAAAGTGTGTGTATCGTATTTTATACGTCATTTAATAGTTGATTTTGATAAACAAAATAGGGTGATGTGAACCCGAATTTGGAAGAGTAAAAAAATACACCCTATTAGAATGAGGAGAACAGAAATCTTCTCGTGTTCTTTTGAGGACTTGTAATATTTGTTGCTATATTTTATATGGCATTGTAATAATTTGAGTATAAATATTGTCATATTATATACATTACAATATTTATATTGAAACACACAGTATATGTGTCATTGTATTTTGCACAACAGTTCAATTGTTGTAATAGAAAAGTTCGCGTCAGTAGTGTTATTTTTGGCGACTCAAAATAGATTGTGTGAACCTATTTTGGAGGCGTCACAGGCGTGATTCATGATTTTTCATTAAAAACTCATTATTTTGTTCAGCCACAAGAAGACATAAAATCAGTTCAGAGTATTTTTTAAAGCCTCATTCTCTATATTGTTGTTGTAGGAGCACATTTAAGGCATGAAAACTAGATAATGTTTTTTCTAACATATTTTCATTAATGATATTATCTCCACATAATTTCAATTTAGAAATCATATTAAACATTGCAGAATTATATTCACTTACTAATTTAAAATTCTGCAATCGCAAATATATCTAATCATAACTGGCTTTTTGGGAGAATAAATGTCTTTCGATAGTTATATATTTCTTTTAAATTTTTTCAAAGAATAAGGGGATCTTTTATTGTGAGATACCCTAACTTCAACTTCTCATGAAGATGATGGCGTAAGAAAATCATGACATTTGCCTTGTTTTGACTAGATGTTTCATTACCATCTTTAATAGTATCTCCAAGACCCATGACATCAAGATGGATTTCAGCATCAAGGATCCATGACAAATAATTCTTACCTGTAATATCAAGTGTCACGAACTCAAGTTTGGTAAGATTTATAATTATAACTTCATAAAAAATATCAAAACTTATTAGAAATAAATATTGAATAAACATTAAGTCAAATGTTGAATGTAGCATTGTTACACCTGAAAATGATCTTAAGATTTGTATCACATGTTTCTAACCTATATACTTGATATAAAAAAAACATAATATAAAACATACAATAACGATAGAAAAACATGAATTTCTGATGTAACCTTTATTGACCATAAAAGTGGCGTGCTCCAACCTAAGTTCAACAATTAGTTGGTCAAATTTAATACAAAGTATTAAAATATTAATTTGTCAAGCATATTTTCTAGAGAAGAAAATATGTGAGCGCTAGGTGCATATCAGTGCATCGTTTCTATTGAAAGATGTTTGCTAATTTAGGGTGCCTATTGAAAGATGCTAATTTTTTATCATACTGCTTTCAACATGAGGAAATTTTAGTTAATGATGTGTTGTTTTTTTTTTCACATAACATATACTTCATGTAAATAGTAAGTTTTATTTTTAACTAAACTCTTCTGTATATACAGGAGATAAATTTATGTGTATATATATATATATATATATATATATATATATATATATACGGTCCGGATATTAAGTTCATCCCTTATCTTACATACTTTGCTCACCCCTCTTTAGAGACGGACTGGGCGACGATTCAGTCCGTCGCTATATATAGAACCGTCGTCTTAGCTTTTAGCGACAGACCGAACATATAGCGACGGACCGAATCGTTGCACGGTCCGTCGCTAAAGGGGGGTGAGCAAGGTATGTTAGATAAGAGGTAAGCTTAAGATCGGGACCGTATATATATATATATATATATATATATATATATATATATATATATATATATATATATATATATATATATATATATATATTAAGTAGATAAGTATACCTTTGGTTTCAAACCAAATATGATTATCTTCAAGACGAAGGTGAGGAGCAATTCGTGGTGATAATGTATTATAAAAGTATACTAAATATTAAGAACAATGATGATTATATAAGTTTACTAAAGAGAGAGTATTCTTATTTAATATAAGTTGAAGTTGTATTTGTGTGTATATTTTATTCTCTTAACAATGCTTCTATTTATAGGCACATGTTGTAAGACCCCAACTTTTATGAATAAAGATTATTTTTTTTTCGAAATATATTTTTGAATATTATGGTGTGGATTTGATATAATGTTATAGTTGTGGGTAATATTTATAAATTTTGCAAAGTAAGAAAGTTGTTATAAAATATTCGATTGGTCGGGGAATATTCGTTTTAACAGGGAATATTCGTACGACGGCACAATCATTGGTGGTCCCCACAATGGAAGTATTGTCGGAGTTAGAAAATGACAAAAATGTCTTTTTATAAAAATAACGGCGAAAGTTTTACCGTTAAACTGTTGAAATACCCGGTGGTAAAAGTACAGTAATACGCATGGTTGCATAGTAGCATACGATATTGATTATTGATACTTACGCGAGAAGTCACTCAGTTATACTCAATTATTGCTACAGTAATTGCTGCATAATATCTCTCATATTATTGATTCAATTATTGTCACAGTATCATTTGCATAATATTTTATATTTTTTAAATCAATAATTGAGACAATAAATTTATTCATATTATTATTTATAATATTGACGATGTCTAGAAAGTTCTGTCGAGGAAAGGGGTTTGGTCACCTAATTGCACGCCAATAAGGAGAAATCCTTATCGGAAAGCCCTTTCTTTCCTGAGAATGGTCTGGTTGTTAAATATTATGAGTTATAATATTAATGATGAATAAGTTCGTGTTGATTAAAGATGAAATTGATATTTTCATTTTGTTGGAATTATTAGTGTTAGTGAAAATTGACATGTATTTCGATAATAATTGATTTCTGGAGGTTATATTGACCAATCGGATAATTAATCGGATAAATGAGCAATTAATTGCTATTAGTTCACATGCATATAACTATTTGTTCACATGAATGGAACTATTGATTCACATGCATGTACTATTGATGATTCACATGCATGTACTATTAGGGGAGGTGATACAAGTTTGATAATACTTGTAGGACTAAATTAAAAATGGAGAAAAAGATAAAGTTAAAATATTCGATTAATCGATAAAGTTAAAGCTGCTCAAGCTACGGACCTGGAGCTGATGCGTATGAGGAAGAAAGTACAAGAATGTGCTATTTCGGAAGCAAGAATCGATGAAGAAGGAATACTTCGAGTCAACTCCAGACTTTGTGTTCCTAACGACTCTGATTTGAAGTATAAAATCATGATGGAGGCACACAACACACCGTTTGTAATCCATCCTGGAAGTACCAAAATGTATCGTGATCTTTAACATACATTTTGGTGGAGCAATATGAAAAGAGAAATCGCGGAGTTTATCTCAAGGTGTCTAACTTGTCAACGTGTCAAGGCGGAGCATCAAGTGTCAAAAGGACCATTGTAACCACTTGAAATTCCAGAATTGAAGTGGGAGTACATTATCATGGATTTTGTTACTGGCCTTCCCAAGGTTTCTCAAGGCATAGATGTGACGCCCCCAAAATAGGTATACATCACCTATTCTGAGTTGCCAAATACATGGTACAGAATACAAATACAATCTTAAATATACAACATGAGTTGTGAGTTTTAATACAAATATTATCTTCTAGACAGTATTCAAACTCAAAATAAGTCCTCAATACACTTATTATCACACTATTTCATAGAATAGTGAGGACTATTAATGCTATCATCTGGACCGTCACTCCGTTCCCCGACTAGTCCCTGCTACGTTCTCATTTCCTAAAGAGAACAATGAAAGTAAAAGGGTGAGCTCAACTAGTCCAGTAAGAAATATTATGACTAAGATAATGCAGAATAAATTATCGTTAGCCTTCAACAGTGTTAAACTGATACAATATAACAACATCAAGTTTAACTGCAGCGGAACAAACAATCCATTAAAAGAATCAAGTAAAGAATAAAATCTACTATCTTTTATGATTTAAAATGTTTTTCATCACTTTTATCGCTGGGACTCAGCTTAATAAATAATCCACATCATCCCTGCACTACGGCCAAGGATATTCATTAGTATCACAACCAGAAATTATCCATGCACTACGGGCCAAGGATATTCGTGTATTCATTAATGGTTATGATCATGCCAACAACTATCCCTTAATGCACTACGGGCCAATGAAGACTTTTACCACATCATTTGTAATATTACGGTCATGATTATACCGATTAATCCCTGGTCATAATCATACCAAGTCCATCTATGCACTACAAGCCACAGATGACTTTCAACATAATATAAACATGAGGATGATGACAATGATATAAGAATTCAATAAAACAAGTTCAAGAATTAATTTATCCAGGAACCAATAACGTCCAAATTATAAATATGATACTGCTTTGTAGAGTAAAATTCAAGAATGCTCAGAAGAATATTTTCATGAAAAGATACTGGATGAAGCGCAATTATCAAGGATATTTCACTAATTTCATGGAGTATAGAAACCAAAACTTTAACCAACTGAGTACAATAAAGAATGGAATAACAAAAGAAATCACCAGGCATGCGATAGACTGCACAGACAGGTTATTCCAACAGAATAATAAATAACGGAACCAGGTCATGCGTAAACGCACAGTGTGATGCCCCCAAAATAGGTATACATCACTTATTATGAGTCGCCAAATACATGGTACAAAATTCAAATACAACTTAATTATACAACAGTCGTGTAAATTACGACTAAACATATGCTGCGAGTTTTAATACAAATATTGTCAGCTAGACAATATACAAACTCAATGGGGTCCTCATTACATTTATTATCACACTATTACATAGAATAGTGAGGACTACTAATGCTATCATCTGATCCATCACTCCGTTTCCCGACTCGTCCCAACTATATTCTCATTTCCTGAAGAGAACAGTGAAAGAAAGAGTGAGCTCAACTAGTCCAGTAAGAAATATTATGACTAAGATAATGCAGAATAAATTATCATTAGCCTTAAACAGTGTTAAACTGATACAATATAACAAACATCAAGTTTAACTGCAGCGGAACAAGCAACCCATTAGAAGAGTCAAGTAGAGAATAAAATCTACTATCTTCTATGATTTAAAAGGTTTTTCATGACTTTTATCACTGGGACTCAGCTTAATAAATAATCAACATCATCGAATCACCCCTGCACTACGGCCAAAGATATTCTTTAGTATCACGACCACAATTATTCATGCACTACAGGCCAAAAATATTTGTGTATTCATTAATGGTCATGATCATGCCAACCACTGTCCATCAATGCACTACGGGCCAATGAGGACTTTTATCACATCATTTGTAACATTACGGTCATGATTATACAAAATAATTCCTGGTCATAATCATACCAAGTCCATCTATGCACTACAGGCCACAGATGACTTTCAACAGAATATAAACATGAGGATGATGACAATGATATAAGAATTCAATAAAACAAGTTCAAGAATTAATTTATCCAGGAACCAACAACGTCGAAATTGTCAACATGATACTGCTTTGTAGAGTAAAATTCAAGAATGCTCAGAAGAATATTTGCATGAAAAGATACTAGAAGAAGCGCAAATATCAAAGATATTCCACTAATTTTATGGAGTATAAAAGCCAAAACTTTAACCAACTGAGTATAATAAAGAATGGAATAATAAAAAAATTCACCAAACATGCGATAGACCGCACAGACAGGTTATTCCAACAGAAAAATAAATAGTGGAACCAGGTCATGCGTAAATGCACCGACAGGATATTCCGACAGAATAATAAATAATGGAACCAGGTCCGGCGTAAAGCACAGATAGGATATTCCGACAGAATAATAAATAATGGAACCAGGTCCGGCGTAAAGCATAGACAGGATATTCCGATAGAATAATAAATAATGTAATAACAGAAGAATTTCACCAAGTATAGGGTAGCCCGCGTATAAAGGTTATTCCAACAGAATAATAAAGAATGGAATAACAGAAGTTCTCTTCATGAATAAGAAAGAAAGAATACCCTTTACGAGTGCAACAAATAATATCACTTACCGTAAAAGAAACTTGATATCGGAGTAGTGAAGTAGCAGAATACTTTTCTTCTTTCTCTCTATAGTTTCTCTCTCTAGAGTTTCAGTGAATTCATAAGAAATAATGAAGAAATGAGCTTCTATTTATAGAAGAATGGACTGAATAGTAACTAATTCATGAACGGTCTAGATTGATTTACTTTTAAACGGACGGTCCATATTAATTTACTATGCAGTATGAATAAAATATTCTAATAAAACAAAATCTTATAAATAAAATATAATATATTCTATTTATAATCTAATAAAACAAATAACTTTATAAACGTATTCTGTTTTATATAAAAAGATTTTACTATACATGCACTATGCAAATACTATGCATAATAGAATATTATATATTCTATTTATAGTCTAATAAAATAAATAACTTTATAAAAGTATTCTGTAGGGGTGAGCATTCGGTTATTAATCGAACTGAACAAGAAATTCGGTTATAACCGATAACCGAAAATGGCATGTTTTAACTATCCGAACAAATAACCGAAATGTGCACTAACCGAATAACTGAATAGGTTATTTGGTTATTCGGTTAATAACCGAATTTAAACATAGTTCAAAAATAGTTCATTTCAGTTCCTACAATCCATTAACATAATCCATAAACAACAACACAGATCATAAACATAAATTAACACCATAAACATAATGTTGAAGCTTATGTTTGAAGCTGCTGATGAGATATAAATTAACACCATTAAAATTTCATGGACATATGAGACCATCAGACTATGAGAGCTTGAAGCTGTTGCTGCTGCTGGCCAAAATGCTTGAAGGCTGAAGGTGCTGCTGACTGCTATTACACAATGACTGCTATTGCACAGTTCCTACAATGACTGATACCATTTGCTGCTATTGCAAAGTTCCTGTTGACAAATATAAATGAAAGAAAGCATTTCAGTCAACTTCAAAGAAACCATAAATTATAATGGACTGACTGCTATTGCACAGATTTACAATGGACTGCTAGACAACACCAATAAACCTAACAAATTACAAATTTACAATGGACTGCTAGACAAATTTACAAATTTATAAGTCCTATCTATTTACATAGCGATTAAAGTATATTATAACTTTACTCAACACTTGAAATAAACCAGGGCATCCGAACAATGAATCCACAATCATTTTATAAAAGAAAATATCAATTTCATGTTCTAGATTTCTTTCAAAAACAGCACAACCATGAAATATTGGAAGATGAACAAATCAAGAGAAATGAACACTCAGCTTGTTTAAAATCTCTATTATTATTTAGAAGGCATGAAAAAATTCAATAGAAATGACAATTTAGGTGTCATCCACTACACAATTTCTCAGCAACACATCACTTTCATACTATTTTCTATACTGACGATTCAATCTAAATCATAGGAAGAAAAATAAAAGATAGTTGCCAAACAATGCCTAATCGAAGAGGGTTTAAAATTAATTAGTAAAAATAGAACATAGATTTGTTAGATCTAATTGATATAATTTCAATTCCATGTTTTAATTCACATTACTAAAACATGAAAATGGAATTAAAAAAATCAGTAGATCTTAATAATTATTTTACCTGAGAAGAGAAGTAAAGAGAGAAAGACTTGATGCATAACAGCAGAAACAAAAGAACCCAAGAGAGAGAGACTTGATGCCGTGAGCCCGTGACTGCCGGTCTGCTGTCGGTCGAAGGGAGGCGATGGCCGATGGTGATGAGGGACTGAGGGTCGAGCTCGACTGCTCGATGGAGGCAATGAGGGTTTGAGATCAGAGATGAGGGTTTGAGATCAGGCGATGAGATTGAGGGTTTGCGTCTTGCGAAGTATCAAGTAAGTCAATAAAAGTATAAGACAATAAGTCATATTATTTTTTTTAAGTAGACAAGCTTGTATTCGGTGTTCGGTTAAACCGAATAGGCTAAAACTAATACCCGTATAAACTAACCGAAACCCGTAATATAATTCGGATATAACCGAATTGTTATAAATAACCGAATTATCAGAAAATTTCGGTTAAATTATTACGGTTCGGTTCGGTATTTCGGTTATATCCATTTTTTACTCACTCCTAGTATTCTGTTTTATATAAAAAAAATTTACTATGCAAACACTATGCATAATAGAATATCATATATTTTATTTATAGTCTAATAAAATAAATAACTTTATAAAAGTATTCTGTTTTATATAAAAAGTTTTTTGTTTTATTATATTTATAATAATAATAAAATAAAACTTATCACCTTTATTATAATTCACAATATTAATCGACCAGGTTGTTTCCAGGAAAGAGGGGGATTTCCAATAAGGATTTCTCCCTATTGACGCGTAATTAGGTGACCAAACCTCTCTTTGGCAGAACTTCTAGACTTCGTTAATATTGCAAATAATAATATGAATAACTTTGTCGTCTCAATTATTGATTTAATAACATAACATATTATACAGATACTACTGTGATAATAATTGAATTAATAATATGAGAGATATGATGCAGCAATTACTGTAGCAATAATTGAGTATAACTGAGTGACTTCTTACGTAAGCATCAATAATCAATATCATGTGCTACTATGCAACCACGTGTATTACTGTACTTTTACTACCGAGTAGTTCAACATTTTAACGGTAAAACTTCCGCCGTTATTTATATAAAATATTTTTGTCGTTTTCTCAATTCGATAATAATTTCGTTGTAGGGTCCACTAATGATTGTGCCGTTGTACGAATATTCCTTGTTAAAACGAATATTTCCCGACCAATCGAATATTATATAACGACTTGCGTACTTTATAAAATTTATAAATATTACCCACAACTATAACATTATATCAAATTCATTCCATAATATTCAAAAAATATTTCGAAAAAATTAAATCTTTATTCATAAAATTTGGGGTCTCACAATCTCCCCTCCTTATGAAATTTTGCACTCGAAATTTACGTACGTACTTGGTATGCCGAAGAGATGAGGATACAGTGACTTCATTTCAGATTCTAACTCTTGAGGTTTGAGTGTCGAATATAATCCTTCTTATCTAAGATTTTAACACGTATCTCCTCATACGTTAAATCTTCTGCTATCTCGTCTGATTTCAATTCAATAATGTGGTTCAGGTCGTCCACATATTTACGTAACATCGATACGTGAAAAAGAACGTTATGAACACGTGACAAACTTGGCGGTAAAACGAGTCTATAGGCCACAGTTCCTACTCAATCGAGGATTTCAAATGGGCCAATTAAATTGAGGGTTGAGATTTCTTCTCTTCGTCGATTCTTGCTTCTAAAATAACGCCCTCTTGAACCTTCTTCTTCACATTCATCAGATTCGGGTGTGTAGCTTGAGCGGCTTTTACATTATCGATTAAAGTTGATTCTACTTGTATATTCGCCATCATCACATGGGTCCCTGGAGTCTTTAACTCTATCTTCATCTTTTGCAAGTCATACAAAATGGGTTTTTGTGTTAACAACATCGCACTCGTAAACGCATCCGATCTTTTACTCAACGTGTCAGCTACCACGTTCGCTTTCTCACGATGGTATTGAATGGTACGATCGTAATCTTTAACAACTCAAGCCAACGTCTTTGGCGCATTATACGTTCATTTTAGTTGAAGAAATATTTAAGGGTTTTAGAAATGGGTTTTGTACTGGGGTCAATACAAAATTCGATTTCACGCTCGAGGGGTAGGCTAAGAAGTCTTCAAGAATACGTTAGGAAATTTATTAACAATAGAAATATCATTCAAAACTGTGACTCTCATCCAAGACTTGGATAGTATGTCACATTGATACCTATCAACTTGCCATCGTCATTCACAACATCCCCTACGAAAAGTTTGGCTTCTGTGCATTCCACACAAGGAAGTCAACAACGAAAGGACCGATGCTCTTTACTTATGGGTTGATATGACAATGATTGACTTTAGTGGTTTGGTTGCTTGAATTCGCATAACAGGTTGGTTAGGAATATAAAAGTTAACCACCTTATGAAAAGCTTGATGAGTAGTTAACCAATTGATTCCTAAAATCACATCAAAGGCAAGTATTTTCAAAGAGATAAGATCGACAGGTAACGTGAAAGTGTCAATTTGAATCAACAAGTTATAAACAGTAGAGGTAATGAAGGTTTCTACTATCGAAGTTTTAACCAATAAGTCAAAGTTTAATTTCTCCGAAGTCAAATTTAAACGTTGAGCACAAGCAAGAGAGATAAAAGAATGAGTAGAACCGGTATCTAATAAGGTATAGACTTCGCAAGAATTTAAAATTAACTAACCTGTGCTAACTTCGTTCGGGTCACTCGCTTTTTGAGAAGTCACGAAAAATGCTCTTTCTGAAACCACCGACTTTATTTTGCCCGTATCCGTCTTTGGTGCCACCGTCGCAGCTGGACTTGACTTTGGTGCACGACAAAATTGAGCTAGGTGACCTTCTCTTCCACAATTGTAACACGTTTTGGACTGTTGCGCACAATTTTGACTAATATGTCCCTCCCCTCCGCATTTGAAGCATACAATTGGTGGTCGTTCTCCTTCCTTGAAAATGGGTGTTGGTGCTGCTGTCTTTCCATCGTTGTTGAACCTTCTCTTCTTGAAATTTCCACTCCTATTATCTTGGCCATGATTACCACCGAAGTGGTTATCATTCTTGGCATGGTAATTTCCCCCACGATGGTTATCATTGTTCCGATGGTCGTTGCCACCGGTATGATTATTATCGTGTTGTTGGTCATTACCTTTTGGTTGTGCTGAGTCATTATTGTGCTCCAATAACTGAGCCCTATTAACAACATCTGAATACAAACACAGTTTATGAGAGATAAGATATTGACGTATCTCGGGTTTCAAACCTCTTAGATACATTCGCGTCATTCTCTCCTCATTATCAACCAAATGGGACGCAAATTGGGACAACTCGACAAACTTGGCTTCGTACTGCGACACGGTCATGTTGTTTTGCTCCAGCTTGATGAACTCTACCTCTTTCATGTGACGAATACTTTCGGGAAAGTACTTGTCGTTGAACAATTCTTGGAACTTCTCCCAAGACATCTTGAGTGCGACAGATTGAGTACGCTTTACAGATTTCTACCAGTAATCTGTCTCTGCCCACAATATGAAGGTGGCAAAGGGAACCTTTTGCTCCTCAGAGCATCCCAAGACATCAAATATCTTGTTGATCTGCTTTATCCATATCTTCGCCTTAAGTGGTTTTGGCTCTCCAAAAACTCCGGTGGTCCGAGTTTCTTGAACTGCTTAGCGGTGACCGTCCGAGAGTTGCCAGTGTTTCCACCTGTATTTTGGACAGAAGCCGCTCTTGCCCGATGTTGCATAAATTGCATAAAGCCTCTGAATATTTCATCGTTCATCATTTGGTCAGTGTTGTTGTTTGCCTGAGGATTGTCGCCTTTCTGATGCACATTATCCTGATTATTGATCTGTGGAGACTCAGCAGTCTCCTGTGCTCCATTGCTATTCTCAACATTCTCGGATGTCATTTTCAAATACTGCCACAAAATAAGGGTTAATTAACATATCACATATTATTCCTATACTGTGACTGACCAATTAAATACCAAATAAATTTAGGTAGGTCATACTAGCGCAAGAATTCCCCGTCTCTCCCCTCCTAGTTCTTATCTCATATCTCAGCCAGGGATCATATCCCTAAGCTTTGATACCAACTGTGACGCCCCCAAAATAGGTATACATCACCTATTCTGAGTCGCCAAATACATGGTACAGAATACAAATACAATCTTAAATATACAACATGAGCTGTGAGTTTTAATATAAATATTGTCTTCTAAACAGTATTCAAACTCAAAATAAGTCCTCAATACATTTATTATCACACTATTTCATAGAATAGTGAGGACTACTAATGCTATCATCTGGACCATCACTCCGTTTCCCGACTAGTCCCTGCTACGTTCTCATTTCCTAAAGAGAACAATGAAAGTAAAAGGGTGAGCTCAATTAACCCAGTAAGAAATATTATGACTAAGATAATGCAGAAGAAATTATCGTTAGCCTTCAACAATGTTAAACTGATACAATATAACAACATCAAGTTTAACTGCAGCAGATCAAGCAATCCATTAAAAGAGTCAAGTAGAGAATAAAATCTACTATCATTTATGATTTAAAAGGTTTTCCATCACTTTTATCGCTGGGACTCAGCTTAATAAATAATCCACATCATCCCTGCACTACAGCCAAGGATATTCATTAGTATCACAACCAGAAATTATCCATGCACTACGGGCCAAGGATATTCGTGTATTCATCAATGGTCATGATCATGCCAACAACTATCCATCAATGCACTACGGGCCAATGAGGACTTTTACCACATCATTTGTAATATTACGGTCATGATTATACCGATTAATCCCTGGTCATAATCATACCAAGTCCATCTACGCACTACAGGCCACAGATGACTTTCAACATAATATAAACATGAGGATGATGACAATGATATAAGAATTCAATAAAACAAGTTCAAGAATTAATTTATCTAGGAACCAATAACGTCCAAATTGTCAACATGATACTGCTTTGTAGAGTAAAATTCAAGAATGCTCAGAAGAATATTTCCATGAAAAGATACTGGATGAAGCACAATTATCAAGGATATTCCACTAATTTCATGGAGTATAGAAACCAAAACTTTAACCAACTAAGTACAATAAAGAATGGAATAACAAAAGAAATCACCAGGCATGCGATAGACTGCACAGACAGGTTATTCCAACAGAATAATAAATAACGGAACCAGGTCATGCGTAAACGCACAGACAGGATATTCCAATAGAATAATAAAGAATGGAATAACAACAGAATTCACCATGCATGTGATAGACAGCACAGACAGGTTATTCCAACAGAATAATAAATAATGGAACCAGGTCATGTGTAATACGTATAGACAAGATATTCCAACAGAATAATAAAGAATGGAATAAGAGAAAAATTTCACCATGTATGCGGTACTTCGCATATACAGGTTATTCCAACAGAATAATAAGAAATAGAATAACAGAAGAATTTCACCATGTATGTTGTACTTCGCATATACAGGTTATTTCAACATAATAATAAAGAATGGAATAACAGAAGAATTTCACCAAGTATAGGGTAGTCCACGTATACAGGTTATTCCAACATAATAATAAAGAATGGAATAACAGAAGTTCTCTTCATGAATACGAAAGAAATAATACCCATTACGAGTACAACAAATAATATCCCTTACCTTAGAAGAAACTGGATATAGGATTAGTGAAGTGGCAAAATACTTTTCTTCTTTCTCTATATAATTTCTCTCTCTAGAGTTTCAGTGAATTCGTAAGAATTAATGAAGGAATGAGCTTATATTTATAGGAGAATGGACTGAATAGTAACTAATTCATGAACAGTCCAGATTAATTTACTTTTAAACGGACGGTCTATATTGATTTACTATGCAGTATTAATAAAATATTCTAATAAAACAAAATCTTTTAAATAAAATATAATATATTCTATTTATAATCTAATAAAACGAATAACTTTATAAAAGTATTCTGTTTTATATAAAAAGATTTTACTATGCAGGCACTATATAAACACTATGCATAATAGAATATTATATATTCTATTTATAGTCTAATAAAACAAATAACTTTATAAAAGTATTCTGTTTTATATAAAAAGTTTTCTGTTTTATTACATTTATAATAATAATAAAACAAAACTTATCACCTTAATTATAATTCACAATATTAATCGACCAGGTCGTTCCCAAGAAAGAGCAGACTTTCCAATAAGGATTTCTCCCTATTGACACGCAATTAGGTGACCAAACCTCTCCTTGGCAGAACTTCTAGACATCGTTAATATTACAAATAATAATATGAATTACTTTGTCATCTCAATTATTGATTTAATAACATAACATATTATACAGATGCTACTGTGATAATAATTGAATCAATAATATGAGAGATATGATGCAGCAATTACTGTAGCAATAATTGAGTATAACTGAGTGACTTCTTACGTAAGCATCAATAATCAATACCGTGTGCTACTATGCAACCACGCGTATTACTGTACTTTTACTACCGAGTAGTTCAACAGTTTTAACGGTAAAACTTCCATCGTTATTTTCATAAAATATTTTTATCGTTTTCTCAATTCGACAATAATTCCGTTGTGGGGGTCTACCAATGATTGTGCCGTTGTACGAATATTCCCTGTTAAAATAAATATTCCTCGACCAATCGAATATTATATAACAACTTGCGTACTTTGCAAAATTTATAAATATTACCCACAACTATAATATTATATCAAATTCATTCCATAATATTCAAAAAATATTTTGAGAAAATTAAATCTTTATTCATAAAATTTGTGGTCTTACAATAGATGCAATTTGGGTCATTGTTGATAGATTAACCAAGTCTACTCATTTCTTACCTATACGAGAAACTTATACACTTGAACGTCTTGCTCGTATATATATAAATGAGATTGTAAGGCTGCAATGTTGCATGGTATGCCAGTATCCATAGTTTCTGATCGAGACCCAAGATTCACTTCACAATTTTGGGTTAGTTTGCAAAAAGCTATGGGCACGAATTTACGATTCAGTTCGGCATATCATCCTCAAACGGACGGGTAGTCGGAGAGGACTATTCAAACTCTTGAAGATATATTAAGACTCTGTGTTCTTGACTTCAAAAGAAGTTGGGATAAGTTCTTGTTATTGGTGGAATTCTCCTACAACAACAGTTATCAAGCAAGTATTGACATGGCACCATTCGAGGCGTTGTATGGACACAAGTGTCATTTTCTAGCATGCTGGAATGAGGTAGGCGAAGCAACGTTGTTGGGTCCAGAATTGGTACACATGACAACGAAAAAGATCCAAATGATCCGGCAACGTATAAAAATCTCACAAGATCGATAAAAGAGTTATACTGATCTTTATCGAAAGGACGTGGAATTCAATGTTGGTGATCATGTGTTGTTACGTGTTGCTCCATGGAAACGAGTTACAAGATTTGAAAAGCGAAGAAAGCTCAATCCTCTATTCATTGGGCCATTCGAAATCCTCAATCGAGTAGGAACTGTGGCCTATAGACTCACCTTACCGCCAAGTATGTCTCATATTCATAATATTTTTCACATATATCTATGTTACGTAAATATATGGAAGACCCGAATCACATTATTGAATTAGAACCATACGAGATAGGGGAAGATTTATCGTATGAAGAGGTACCTGTTAAAGTCTTGGATAAGAAGGATCATATTCTACGCTCCAAGGTTATACCTCAAGTCAAAGTTTTGTGGAGAAACCACGATGTTGAGGAAATGACGTGGGAGTTAGAATCTGAAATGAAATTAAGGTATCCTCAGCTCTTCAACATACGAGGTACGTACCCTAATTTCGAGGGCGAAATTTCATAAGAAGGGGAGGTTGTAAGACCCCAACTTTTATAAATAAAGATTAATTTTCTCTCAAAATATATTTTTGAATATTATGGTGTGGATTTGATATAATGTTATAACTGTATGTAATATTTATAAATTTTACAAAGTAAGCAAGTTATTATAAAATTTTCGATTGATCGGGGAATATTCGTTTAACAGAGAATATTCGTACGAGGGCAGAATCATTGGTGGACTCCACAACGGAAGTATTGTCGAAGTTAGAAAACGACAAAAATGTCTTTATATAAAAATAATGATGAAAGTTTTACCGTTAAACTGTTAAAATACCCGGTGGTAAAAGTACAGTAATACGTGTGGTTACATAGTAGCACACGATATTGATTATTGATGCTAACGTGAGAAGTCACTCAGTAATACTCAATTATTGCTACAGTAATTACTGCATAATATCTCTCATATTATTGATTCATTTATTGTCACAATATCATCTGCATAATATTTTATATTTTTTAAATCAATAATTGTGACGACAAAGTTATTCATATTATTATTTGTAATATTGACGATGTCTAGAAAGTGCTGTCGAGAAAAGGGGTTTGGTCACCTAATTGCGCGCCAATAGGGAGAAATCCTTATTGGAAATCCCCCTCTTTCTTAGGAATGATCTGGTTGTTAAATATTGTGAGTTATAATATTAGTGATGAATAAATTCGTGTTGATTAAAGATGAAATTGATATTTCTATTGTGTTGGGATTATTAGTGTTAGTAGAAATCGATATTTATTTCAATAATAATTTATTTCTGGAGGTTATATTGACCAATCGGGTAATTAATCGGATAAATGAGCAATTAATTGCTATTAGTTCACATGCATATAACTATTTGATCACATGAATAGAACTATTAATTCACATGTATGTACTATTAGGGGAGGTGGTACAAGTTTGATAATACTTGTAGGACTAAATTAAAATAGAGGAAAAGATGAAGGTTTTATATTGTAATAATTCGAGCCCCAAAACGTGTAATTATCGAAACTATATTTTCCTATAAATTGAAGTTCATTCTTCTTTCATCCTCACCAATTCACTAAGACTCACAAGAGCAATTATAGAGAGAGAAGCTATAGAGAGAAAGAAGAAGAGTATTCTGTTACTTCACTATTCTAGTATTCAGTCTTCTTCTAAGGTAATGGATATTATTTTTATTCAGTATTCGTAAGAAATAATATTTTCTTCCATACTCTATAGTATGTGAGTAATAGTATTTCATTTTTTATTCCTAATTCTACACTCATTCTGTTAAAGTATTGCTTCTATATTCCGTGAAATTAGTAGAATATCATTGCTATTTGCGCTTCATCAAGTATCTTTTCATTGAAATATTATTCTGAGCATTCTTGATAATTATTGATCTTTTCATGCCAGAATACTATTCACGGGGTACTATTTATAAAGTACTATTCACGGGTACTATTCATAAAGTACTATTCTCGGGTACTATTCACGAAGTACTATTCTCGGGTACTATTCACGAAGTACTATTTACTCGAATATTATTCACCCGGGGAACTATTCATGATAAAAATTGATTTCTTTACTGTCCAAATCATTTTTGATACAATATTATTCTCGAATTTTACTCCACAAAGCAGTATCATGTTGACAATTTAGACATTATTGAATTTTGGATAAATTAAATTATAAATCTTTAAAAATTTAAAAATTTATCCTTTGTTTTCTTTTAATTGAATTCTTATATCAATGTCATCATCGTCATGCTTATATTGTGATGAAAGTCATATTTGGCTTACGTGCATAGATGGACTGTTGATTGGTATGATTATGACCAGGGATCATTCGGTATAATCATGACCCGTAATGTTATAAATGATGTGGTAAAAGTCCTCATTGGTCCGTAGTGCATTGATGGACAGTTGGTGGTATGATCATAACCATTGGTGAAAACACGAATATCCTTTGCCCGTAGTGCATGGATAATTCGTGGTTGTGATACTATTTATTAAGCTGAGTCTCAGCAATAAAATTATTGATAAACTTTTTAAATCATAGAAGATAGTAGATATAATGCTCTACTTGACTCTTCTAATGGATTGCTTGTTGCGCTACAGTTAAACTTGTTGTTTATTAATTTAACATTGTTGAAGGCTAACGATAATTTATTCTGCATTATCTTAGTCATAATATTTCTTACTGCGCTCACCTTTTTGCTTTCATTGTTCTCTTCAGGAAATAAAAACGTAGCCGGGACTAGTCGGGGAATGGAGTGACGATCCGAGATGGTGGCTATAGTAGTCCTCACTATTTTATAAAATAGTGTGATAATAATTATAATGAGGACTCCATTTGAGTTTGAATACTGTCTACTCGACAATATTCGTGTAAAAACTCTCAGCTCATGTTGTATAATTAAGTTTGTATGTGTATTTTATATCATGTATTTGGCGACTCAGAATGGGTGATGTATACCTATTTTGGGGGCGTCACAGTTGGTATCAAAACTTAGGGATATGATCACTGGCTAAGATGTGAGACTAGAACTAGGAGGGGAGAGTCGGGTAATTCTTTCGCTAGTATGACCTACCTAAGTTTATTTGATATTTAATTGGTCAGAGTATAGGGATAATATTCGGCATGTCAATTAACCCTTATTTTGTGGCGCTAGTATTTGAAAATGGCATCCGAAAATGTTGAGATAAGCAATGAAGCACATGAGACCGTTGAGTCACCAACAATCAATACCCAAGATAATGTGCATCAGAAAGGCAATAATCCTCAGGTGAACAACAACACCAACCAAATGATGAACAATGGGATGTTCAGAAGCTTTATGCAATTCATGCAATATCAAGCGAGACAGACTCCTATTCAAAATGCAGGTGGAAATACTGGCAACTTTCGGATGGTCACCGCTAAGCAGTTCAAGGAGCTGGGACCACCGGAGTTTTTGGGAGAGCCAAAACCACTTAAGGCGGAGACGTGGATAAAGCAGATCACCAAGATATTTGATGTTTTGGGATGCTCCGAAGAGCAAAAGGTTCCCTTTTCCACCTTCATGTTGCGAGTAGAGGCAAATTACTGGTGGGATTCTGTAAAGCGTACTCAACCTGCTGCACTGAAGATGTCTTGGGAGAAGTTCCAAGAACTGTTCAATGACAAGTACTTTCTCGAAAGTATTTGTCACATTAAGGAGGTAGAGTTCATCAAGTTGGAGCAAAACAATATGATCGTGTCACAATACGAAGCTATATTTGTCGAGTTATCCCGGTTTGTATCCCATTTGGTGGATAATGAGGAGTGTATGATGCGGATGTTTCTAAGAGGTTTGAAACCCAAAATACATCAATACCTTATTTCTCACAAACTGTGTTTGTATCCAGATGTTGTTAATAAGGCTCAGTTATTGGAGCGCGATAATGAGTCAACCCAACCAAGAGAGAGCAGTCGGTAAATCGATAATACCAGTGGTTGCAGTCATCGAAGCAGTGACAACAAACGTGGAAGTAATCAACATGCAATAAATGGTAATCACTTTGGTGGTAATCATGGCCAAAACAATAGGAATGGAAATTTCAAGAAGAGGAGATTCAACAATGATGAAAAGACGTCAGCACCGACACCCGCTGATAAAGAAGGGGAACGACCACCGATCGTATGCTTCAAATGCGAAAAAGAGGGACACATCAGTCCAAACTGCACGATGCAATCCAAAGCATGTTACAATTATGAAAAAGAAGGTCACCTAGCCCGATTTTTTCGTACAGTAAAGTCAAGTCCAGCTGGGATGGAGGCACTAAAGGTCGTCCCAGAGAAGTCAAAGCCAGTAGTTCAAGGGAGAGCCTTTGTCGTGACCTCCCAAAAAGTGAGGAACCCGAACGAAATTATCACGGGTAAGCTAATCATAAACTCTTGCGAAGTCTATACCTTATTTGATACCGATTCTACCCATTCTTTTATTTCTCCTACTTGCGCTCAACGTTTAAATTTAACTCTGGAGAAATTAGACTTTGACTTATCTGTTGAAACTCTGTTGGGAGAAACCTTCATTACATCCACTGTTTATAAGTCTTGTTGGATTCAAATCGGCACCCTCACGTTATATGTCGATCTTATCTCTTTGAAAATACTTGCATTTGATGTGATTTTTGGGACTGATTGGTTAACCACTCATCATGCTAAAATTGATTATTTTCGTAAGGTTATTAGCTTTCATATTCCTAACCAACCTATTATGCGAATTCAAGCAACCAAACCACTAAAATCAATCACTGTCATATCAAGCCATAAAGCTATTCGTTTATTAAAAAACGGATGTCAAGCTTTCTTAGCCCATGTCATAGATTTAAATTAAAATACGTCAGATTTGAATGATATTTCTATTGTTAATAAATTTTCTGACGTATTCCCTGAAGAACTTCCTGGCCTACTCCCAGAGCGTGAAATTGAATTCTGTATCGACCTTGAACCCGGTACAAAATCCATTTCCAAAGTCCCATATCGAATGGCTCCTTATTGAACTTCAGGAGTTAAAGACCCAACTACAGGAATTATTAGACATCAGTTTCATTCATCCTAGTACGTCTCCTTGGGATGCTCATGTTCTATTTTTGAAGAAGAAAGATGGAAGTATGCGACTTTACATTGACTATTGGGAGTTGAATCATGTCACCATCAAAAATAGGTATCCATTGCCCCGCATTGATGACCTGTTTGACTAGTTGCAAGGCGCTAAATTCTTTTCAAAGATCAATCTTCATTTCGGATATCACTAGTTAAAGATTAAAACTGATGATATCCCAAAGACTACTTTCAGAACTCGGTACAAGCATTATGAATTTCTAGTTATGTCTTTTGGATTGACTAATGCTCCTACTGCCTTTATGGATATGATGAACCGAGTATTCAAGGAAATTTGGATTATTTTGTAGTTGTATTTATTGTATTTATTGGATCATTTTGTAGTTGGATATCGTGAAGATCATGAGCAATATTTGAGGCTGATACTCCAAAAGCTTCGTAAAAACAAGCTGTATACAAAGTTGAAGAAATGCGAGTTCTGGCTTAAGGAAGTAGCATTCCTTGGGCACGTGATAACAAATCGTGGAATATCTGTTGACCCGACAAAGATTGAAGCAATACAAAGCTGGGAGCAACCTAAGTCAGTGACCAAAGTACGTAGCTTTCTCGACTTAGCTGGTTATTATCGGAGATTTGTGGAAGAATTTTTTCGAATTGCTACTCCATTAACTCAGCTGACTCGAAACGATATAAAATTCGGTTGGAGTGAGGAATGTGAGAAGAGTTTTCAAGAACTCAAGAGGAGACTCATTTCAACACCTGTTCTGACAATACCATCTGGTTCGGAGGGATTTGTCATTTATAGCGATGCTTCATGCAGAGGGTTAGGATGTGTTCTCATACAACATGGGAAAGTCATAGCCTATGCCTCATGACAACTCAAAAAATCTGAGAGAAATTGTCCTACTCATGATCTAGAGTTGGCAGCTGTTATCTTCGCACTTAAAATTTGGAGGCATTACTTGTATGGGGAGAAAGTGGAGATATTTACGGATCATAAAAGCCTCAAATATTTCTTCACCCAAAAGGAACACAACATGCGACAACGACGTTGGCTCGAGCTGTTGAAAGATTACGATCATACCATTCAATACCATACTGGAAAAACGAACATGGTAGCTGACGCATTGAGTAGAAGATCATATGCGGGTACGAGTGCGATATTGTCAACGCAAAGGCCCATTTTGTACGACTTATAAAGGATGGAGATAGAGTTAAAGACTCCAGGAACCCACGTGATGATGGAAAATATATGAGTGGAACCGACTTTAATCGATAAAGTTAAAGCTGCTCAAACCACGAACCTGGAGCTAATGTATATGAAGAAGAAAGTGCAAGAAGGTGCTATTCCGAAAGTAAGAATTGATGAAGAAGAAATACTTCGAGTCAACTCCAGACTTTGTGTTCCTAACGACTCTGACTTGAAGTATAAAATTATGATGGAAGCGCACAACACACCATTTGTAATCCATCCTGGGAGTACCAAAATATATCATGATCTTCGACATACATTTTGGTGGAGCAATATGAAAAGAGAGATCTCAAAGTTTATCTCAATGTGTTTAACTTGCCAACGAGTTAAGGCGGAGCATCAAGTATCAAAAGGTCCATTGCAACCACTTGAAATTCTATAATGGAAGTGTGAGCACGTTACCATGGATTTCGTTACTGGTCTTCCCAAGGTTTCTCAAGGCATAGATGCAATTTGGGTCATTGTTGATAGATTAACTGTGACACCCCCAAATCCGGGTACTTCGATTCCACGGGATTTGGTGTTCACTGCACAAATATCATCTATCTATCTAACCATAAAAAATGCAAACCATACAATAGATAGAATTAAAATCTTCTCCTTAAAAGGATTACATCATTCGAATAATAAATACAATCCCAGGTTAAACTAACCTTAAAACATCTGTGCGGAATTCTAACAATAAGTCTTAAACAACATCTTTAACTTAAGTCTTAAACAAATACATCATATAAAATAACAAGTCATATCAAATAACAAGTCTCCATCATTTGTTAACTTTGCCCTTGCCCTTACTAGTGGAGGTTCGTCAGCTCTTTCGTTCTTAACTGCAATGTTATTATTAAGCAAGAGTGAGCACAAATGCCCACAAGTATAAAAATGAAATAACAATATAATAACATGCGAATAAATCAAAGACATCTAAATAAAAGCTCAACTTTTGAATCAAGAGTGAATAACAAGAATCAAAAGAATTCTGAGGGTCATAAGACCTTGAACTATGTCCTAGGTTAACAAGGGTTATACTTGAAACCTTTAACAGTCATAAGACTATGGACCTTCTTCTCGTACTTAGGGGGATCAGCCCTTAGTACCATACTGTGCATAATATCTTAACGCTAAAGCGTAAATAATCCTCTATACAGGGTTGTTCATCTCAGTTTAACATTCGAGTCCGCACCAAAGGAAGTTTGGTTTGGATAATTCATCAAGGGTTCTAAAATTTAGAAAGCTCATCAACTATGGACTAGTTGAATCATTAAGGGTTCACTAGTCTAATAAGGTTCAATAACAATGATATTCAATTTGAATAATAATCTCAAGAAGTATACAATAGAACAATTATTGTATAACTAAATCATACTTTGAAAAGATAATCAATCTTTAATATAACATTTGAACTTGAATAATGGCAATGATAATTTACTTGAGATAAATAATAAACTTGAATAATAATGACAAGTAGGGTTAGGAAACTTGCTCACATTTAAGAGTTTAAGTTTAGGAAACTTGCCTCGTGCGTAGATTACACTTTAACTAAGCACGTTCTTTGAATTAAATCCTACATACCATTCACATAGACAATACCAGTTAATTATAACTTAACTAATCATCATAAACTCATTTTTTTTTGTCTACTTTAATTATTGATTATACTTAGTCAAATTATCACATTTACTGCCACATAATATCACTTCATAAATAATAATTTAATTATGTGTTCAATAATTTAATTCACATGTAATTATGTTATTTACATGTTTAAACAACTATTTTTATCATCACATTATACCTCTACCATGTTTACATGTTCATTACATTAATCCACTAACACATTGTTAGACTTAAACATTTTTAATATCTCATTTCTAAATTTTCTGGGGAGCGGCGCTGCGGCGCCATGTTTGTACTGGCTCTTGGGGCTGCGGCGCCGTGGCGCTACGGCCTGACACCTGACGTTGTGGTGCAGTGGTGCAGTGGCGCTGTGGCGCGGGACTTCAGTTCTGGAGTTGGCGCCGCGGCGCGAGACCCCAGAATCTGTTTCCCAGTTCGCGAAGAACACAGAGTTCAGCGAAATCAACACATTTTTAACACTAATTTCACCAAATTACACATACCCACATGTTATAATTTATACATAAACATAACCCAACCTTTGTAAAGTGATTTTAACCATTTAAAACACCCAATAACAGAATTAAATCATGTAAAATTGGACTGTTCTTGATGTTCTTGAAGTTTTTAACATAAATTCCTAAAATTCAACGCCACAGATTCGTTATAAGGCCAAATCCATTCATTTAAAGCTTGGTCTCTTCGTATTAACATGCATAACAATATACAAGTGTAAAATTTAGGGATAATATATGATCAGTACCTAAAATATCACGTATAAGGCCATATGGCCAAAACCCAAACTCTGTAATTTTGTAAAATATAAATACTACGTACTTTCATGAAACTGCTAACATGATTTACATAATATATATAATTAAACATGATTTGATATATCATATCATATCCCAATTACAAAGATTTACAGAAAACTGTGAAAGCCATTTTATGAAAACTAAAAGACGTAACTTTGAATTTGGGAAAAATGAGATTACCCTTTTGAATAAAAAGCGTAAATTTAGATTTCCTCACTTCTCAATTCTCCTTCACAACTCACAATTTTAATTATCTCTGACAACCTTTCTCTGAACTCTCTCTGTTTTTAGTTTTTTTTTCTAGCCTTAGGAAAAATGAAGGAAAATAGAAGACGTTGTATTCAAATAGGAAGAAACAGACGCGCGCTGGTGGTCAGTTACCCAATCATGGGTTAACTGACCCTAACCCCTCTTAGTGCCATGTTTGGCTAGCAACTAAGTAAAAAACCCTTTATTTTAATAAAATATTTTATCATATAGCTTAATTCATGCCACACCCACTTGTACAATAATTCATATATCTTATTTAATTTAATATAAATAAAATATAATAATTTCTCATAATTTCACATAGTCACATAACTAAATATCTCATTAATAAATAATGACAATTTATTAAATCTCTAATTAATAATTACATTAATTAAATAACATCATGCTTAATTAAATATTTCATTTAATTCAATAAGCTCACATAATCACATACTTGAATAATAAAATTTCTCTACATTAATTTAATAAATGTAACACATATAATTAAATTAATCTTCCACAATTGCATCAATTATTATTTAATCCAATAATTAAATCATCGAAAAAATATTTATTTAATTCAATAAATATTAAAATTAAATTACAAAATTTTCGTTCGTCACATTGACCAAGTCTATTCATTTCTTACCTATACGAGAAACTTATACACTTGAACGTCTTGCTTGTATATACATAAATGAGATTGTAAGGCTGCATGGTATGCCAGTATCCATAGTTTCTGATCGAGACTCAAGATTGACTTCATGATTTTGGGTTAGTTTGCAAAAAGCTATGCGAACATATTTATAATTCAGTTCGACATATCATCCTCAAACGGATGGGCAGTCAGAGAGAACTATTCAAACTCTTGAAGATATATTAAGACTCTGTGTCCTTGACTTCAAAGGAAGTTGGGACAAGTTCTTGCCATTAGTGAAATTCTCCTACAACAACAGTTATCAAGCAAGTATTGGCATGGCTCCATTCGAGGCGTTGTATGGACGCAAGTGTCGTTCTCCAGTATGCTAGGATGAGGTGGGTGAAGCAACGTTGTGAAAGTAGTATGCACACAAGCCAATCATATTTGATGATAAAGCATATACTTGTAACAATCTTATTCATTTATTAATAAAAAATATTAATTTATTAAAGGCTTTTAATTATCTACATGATGCTGTTTTATAATATGTAATAAACCCATAGTTTTAAGCAATGCTTTTAGAATAATGATTATGATCATTCTAATGAGATCTAAATTCTTAGAAAGCTTGAAACTAAAATAGTTCCTAATTGTTGGATTACTAAATTGGGGATTAGTGAATCTGGATAGATTGGTACATACGTTGCTTGCTCATTGGATGAGGATGATTGATCTCATGATCATTTATGTAGAGACACTAAAGCAAGTATGTAAGTGCTTATTAGAGAATAAGTTCACTGAACGTGGCTCGCTAAGGAATACCTAATAGAGTTTTACTCGCCTGTCAATAGGAATTCCTGTAGTGATAGTAGTACAAGTGATCCTTGGACTTTAGATCATCATAGTATCTTGTGTATGATGAGTTATACTTTGACTTTTTTCTTAAGACCCTTAGGGTATATCAAAGGGTATGCTTGGGTATAATAAGCTGTACATGGAGATAATGTATGATCAATAAAGAATCTACCACTTCTAGTAAAAGAAGAGAAATGTCCTATGTGATTTGATAGATGACAACCCAGTAGTCATTGGCCAAGGCATAATGAAATTAGAAAGGAGTTTCTAATTTGCATTATTTGGAATTGTGCATTTAAGAGTCGAAATATATATAATTAAATAAAATAAGACTTGACAGTAATTCCATGTCTTATATTTAATTGGGACATTGTATGGTGGAAGGATTGAAATGTACGGTAACTGTGACGCCCCCAAAATAGGTATACATCACCCATTCTGAATCGCCAAATACATGGTACAGAAATAAATATAACTTCATTAAACTGTGAGTTTAAATACAAATAGAGAGTATAAAAACTCAAAAGGAGTTCTCATTACAATTATTATCACACTATTTTATAAAATAGTGAGGACTGCTAACACCACTGACTGAAAACCTCACTCCGCACCCCGACTAGTTCCCGCTATATTCTCGCCTCCTGAGAAAGATGGAACAAAAAGGGTGAGCTCAACTAGCCCAATAAAGAATATTATGACTAAGATAATATACAACAAATTATCATTAGTATTCAACAGGGAAAAATCTGATAGAATATAATCGACAACAAGTTTTAGATCAACAACTGCAGCAGAAACAGCAATCCATTAGAAGAGTCAAGTAGAGAAAGAATTCTACTATCTTCTAAGATTTAAAAGTCCATCATCAATATTTTATCCCTGTAACATCAATCAATATACATCTTGAATCAAATATTCATCTTTGCACTACAGGCCAAAGATATTCATTTGTATCACCAGTTGGTCATGTTCATCTCAACACCTGTTCATCTTTGCACTACGGGCCAAAGATATTCATTTGGTAATCATTCATCTTTGCACTACAGGCCAAAGATATTCATTTATATCATCATTTAGGACTGAGGATGATGAAAAATATTTTAAAGAAAACGAATCCAGTGAAACAAAAGGACAAATATTAGGGATTCGTATTACAGTTTATCCAAGTTCAATAATACTCCAGAATAACCCGTTTTGAAGCAGAATTCAAAAATAAAGATCAAAACATGGATACAATCAAAGAAAGTAACCATAATAGACAACTTGGACAAAAAGAAGAAAATTTTATTTTTCGATGAATAGTGTCGTATTCGTGAATAGTGCCGTATACGTGAATAGTGCCGTATACGTGAATAGTAATTCCGACATAAAAAGTTCCAAATTTGATAAAAAGTTTATACCAACACTTTGGCATAATGATATTGAAGAAAATATCATTTAAGAAGAAGATAATACCCCTTACCTCAAAATAACCGTACTTCTGGTCGGAATACCGGTATAAGGCTGAAAGAAACTTGCTCTGATGAATAGAAACTCTCAAAGTATCTAAATACTCACAAAATACACTCAATAATCTAGAGAGAGAAAGATAGAAAACTTGTTTCTGGTGTGATTTTTAATTCTAACTTAGCCCTCTATTTATAGGAAAATGTTAGCATGCCGAAGCAGACTTCACCTGCAACCTGATGGCTTTACCTGCTACTATTCCCACCCACCACATTTGAATAAAAATCTCAGCACATTTCTTCACCAACCAAGAGTGGGGACCACCAATTCTAGAATTTTCCATCAAAATGATAAACTCCAAAAATTCAATAATTTCTGAACCAGTCATCTCGTAAAATTCATAGCAAATCATACGTTCATTTTTAACGGTTCATAATTTGTGGACATATACTCAACTTATATATGTATAACATATCCAAAAATTACCATGATCCAAAGGTCGGATTAAAAATTATAACCCCCGTAAAATATCTCAAAAATCCTGATTTTTAATACCTCCATTCCGACAAAAATACTGATAAAACACCTCAACATTAAATCCTTCATTTTTAACCACAAAAATATATCCCTCATTTATATCCACATAAAATAAATATTTCCTTATCATATGAATCTATAATTAATTATTCACAAATAATATTACAGAATCACATTTATGACAACCAGGCCGTTCCCAGGAAAGAGGGGGCTTTTCAATAAGGATTTCTCCTTACTGGCGCGTAATTAGGTGACCAAACCTCTCCTTGACCGAACTTTCTAGACATTACCAATAATGTTATCTAATAATATTATTCAGATAATATGAATTATTGATCTGATAATGGAAAATACTGTGCAGTGATAATTATTGAAACAACAATAATATAAAAATATCAACGCATCAATTATTGAATCAATAAAATAAAATATTGAACAGTAACTACTGTAACAATTATTGAGTAGTGCCTTCCTTCGTAAGAATCAATAATTTAAAAATATTGTGCAATCCGTGTGCTACTGTGTAACCACGCGTTTTACTGTATTTTAACTACCGGGTATTCCAACAGTGTTAACGGTAACAACTACGCCATTATTCAATTTTGTCGTTTTCTTCATTCGACCGTTATCCGTTATGGGGCCCACAATTGGCTGCGCCGTCGTACGAATATTCCTCGACAGAAAGAATATTCCACCGACAACATGAATATTTTATAACCACTTGCTTCTTTTGCAAAATTTTCACATTTCACCCATAACCAAAGTTATTATATCAAATTAATACCTTATTATTCACAATAATATTTATAGAAAAATTTAATTTTATTCATTAAAAAGTTGGGGTCTTACAACCTCCCTTCCTTATGAAATTTCTTCCTCGAAATTGACGTACGTACCTGGTGTTTCGAAAAAGTGAGGATACCTCGTTTTCATTTCTGATTCTAACTCCCGGGTCATCTCTTCAATAGCATGGTTTCTCTACAAAACCTTAACTTATGGTATAACATTCGTGCGTAGGACATGCTCTTTCCTATCCAAGATCTTAACAGGTACCTCCTCGTACGTTAAATCTTCAGCTATCATGTCTGGTTCTAACTCAATAATGTGGTTCGGGTCTTTAACATATTTACGAAGCATAGATATGTGAAAAACATTATGAACACGAGACATACTTGGAGGTAATGCGAGTGTATAGGCCACATTTCCTATTCGGTCAAGAATCTCAAATGGACCAACAAATCTTGGATTGAGCTTTCCTCTCTTTCCAAATCTTGTAACTCCCTTCCATGGTGCAACACGTAACAATACATGGTCCCCAATATTAAATTCCACGTCCTTCCGATGAAGATCCACATAACTCTTTTGTCGATCCTGTGCCGTTTGTATACGTTGTCGAATCGTTTGGATCTTCTCTGTAGTCATGCATACTAACTCTGGTCCCAACAATGTTGCTTCACCCACCTCGTCCCAGCATATTGGAGAACGATATTTTCTTCCATATAACGCCTAGAATGGAGCCACACCTATGCTCGTCTGATAACTGTTGTTGTAGGAGAATTCTACCAATGGTAGGTACTTATCCCAACTCCCTTTGAGATCTAGGACACAGAGTCTTAATAGATCTTCAAGAGTTTGAATAGTCCTCTCTGATTGTCCGACCGTTTGAGGATGGTATGCCGAACTGAATCGTAAATCTGTGCCCATAGCTTTCTGCAAGTTAACCCAAAATCGTGAAGTGAATCTTGGGTCACGATCCGAAACTATGGATACTGGCATGCCATGCAATCTCATAATCTCGTTCACGTACATACTAGCAAGACGTTCAAGGGAATAAGTCTCACGTATGGGCAAGAAATGGGCAGACTTGGTTAATCTATCAACAATAACCCAAATCGCATCTATGCCTTGAGAAACCTTGGGAAGACCAGTAACGAAATCCATAGTAATGTGTTCCCACTTCTATTTCAGAATCTCAAGTGGTTGTAATGGACCCTTTGGCATTTGATGCTCCGCCTTTACATGTTGACAAGTTAAACACCTCGAGATAAACTCCGCGATCTCTCTTTTCATATTGTTCCACCAAAATGTATGTCGAAGATCATGATACATTTTGGTACTCCCAGGATGGATTACAAACAGTGTGTTGTGTGCCTCCATCATGATTCTGTGCTTCAAGTCAGAATCGTTAGGAACACAAAGTCTAGAGTTGACTCAAAGTATTCCTTCTTCATCGATTCTTGCTTCTGGAATAGCACCTTCTTGCACTTTCTTCTTCATACGCATCAACTCTATGTCTGTAGCTTGAGCAGCTTTAACTTTATTGATTAAAGTCGGTTCTACTCGTATGTTTGATATCATCACGTGGGTACTTGAAGCCTTCATCTCTATCTCCATCCTTTGCAAGTCATACAAAATGGACTTTTGTGTTAACAACATTGCACTCGTACCCGCATATGATCTTCTACTCAATGCGTCAGCTACTACGTTCGCTTTTCCAGGATGATATTGGATGGTATGATCGTAATCTTTCAGCAGCTCGAGCCAACGTCATTGCCGCATGTTGAGTTCCTTTTGGGTGAAGAAATATTTGAGGCTTTTATGATCTGTATAGATCTCCACTTTCTCCCCATACAGGTAGTGTCTCCAAATCTTCAAAGCGAAAACGACTGCTGCCAACTCCAAATCATGAGTAGGATAATTCCTCTCATATTCTTTGAGTTGTTGAGAGGCATAGGCTATGACTTTCCCATGTTGTATGAGAACACATCCTAACCCTTTGCCTGAAGCATCGCTGTAGATAACAAATCCATCTGAACCAGATGGTATTGTCAGAACAGGTGCCGAAATGAGTCTCATCTTGAGTTCTTGAAAACTCTTCTCGCAATCCTCGTTCCAACCGAATTTTATATCTTTACGAGTCAGCTGAGTTAACGGAGTAGCGATTCAAGAAAATCCTTCCACAAATCTCCGATAATAACCAGCTAAGCCTAGAAAGCTACGTACTTCGGTCACCGACTTCGGTTGTTCCCAACTTTGTATGACTTCAATCTTCGCCGGGTCGACAGATACTCCATGTTTTGACACCACGTGCCCAAGGAATGCTACTTCCTCAAGCCAGAACTCACATTTCTTCAGTTTGGCATATAGCTTGTTATCACGCAACCTTTGTAGTTCCAGCTTCAAATGGTGCTCATGATCTTCACGGCTTTTGGAATAGATGAGGATGTCATCAATAAAGACAACAACGAATTGATCTAAATATTCCTTGAATACACGGTTCATCATATCTATGAATGCAACAGGAGCATTAGACAATCCAAAAGACATGACTAAGAATTTATAATGCCCGTACCGAGTTCTGAAGGCAGTCTTTGGAATATCCTCAGTTTTAATCTTCAGCTGATGATATCCAGAACGAAGATCGATCTTTGAAAGAATTGTGCTCCTTGCAACTAGTCAAACAGGTCATCAATGCGAGGTAGCAGATACCTATTCTTCATAGTGACATGGTTCAACTCTCGGTAGTCAATACAAAGTCGCATACTTCCGTCTTTCTTCTTTACGAATAACACAGGAGCACCCCAAGGAGATGTACTAGGACGAATAAAATCGATGTCCAACAACTCCTGTAGTTGGACCTTTAACTCCTGAAGTTTAATAGGAGCCATTCGATATGGGGTTTTAGAAATGAGCTTTGTACCAGGTTCAAGGTCAATAAAGAATTCAACTTCACGTTCTGGGGGTAGACCGGGAAGTTCTTCAGGAAATACGTCAGGAAATTCACTAACAACAGAAATAGTATTCAAATCTGACGTGTTTTTGTTCAAGTCCGTGACATGGGCTAAGAAAGCTTGACATTCGTTTTTCAATAAACGAATAGCTTTATGGCTTGAAATGACAGTGATTGACTTTAATGGTTTAGTTGTTTGAATTCGCATAACAGGTTGGTTAGGAATATGAAAACTAA
Organism: Panax notoginseng; assembly: GCA_016801055.1. Taxonomy (NCBI): domain Eukaryota; kingdom Viridiplantae; phylum Streptophyta; class Magnoliopsida; order Apiales; family Araliaceae; genus Panax; species Panax notoginseng. The sequence goes on along the minus strand of CM029014.1, from coordinate 31,095,015 downwards.
CAACCTGATGAAAACAATCAATTTTAGCATGATGTATGGTTAACCAATCAATCCCCAAAATCACATCAAATGCAAGAATTTTCAACGAAATAAGGTCGGCAGGTAATGTGATGGTACCGACTTGAATCATGCAAGATTTAAAAATAGTAGATGTAACGAAAGTTTCTCCTAACGGAGTCTCAACAGATAAGTCAAAGTCTAATTTCTCTGGAGTCAAGTTTAAACGTTGAGCACAAGCAGGAGAGATAAAAGAATGGGTAGAACCAGTATCTAATAAGGTATAAACTTCGCAAGAGTTTATGATTAGCTTACCCGTGATCACCTCGTTTGGGTTCCTCGCGTTTTGTGCAGTCACGACAAACGCCCTTCCAGGAACCACCAACTTTGACTTGTCTGGGACAGCCTTTGGAGTCACCATCCCCGTCGAACTTGGTTTCGCGACTAGACAATCTCTAGCTATATGACCTTCCTTTCCACAGTTATAACACACCTTGGATTGTTGTGGGTAGTTTGGGCTGATGTGTCCCTCTTTTTCGCATTTGTAACATACGACCGGTGGTCGTTCTCCTCCCCTAAAAACAGTTGATGTTGGTGCTGACGTCTTCACGCTATCATTGTTGTACCTTCTCCTCTTGAAATCTCCTCCCGACTCGCTCCTTCTATTATCACGATTATCACCAGAGTGGTTACCGCTTTTATCCGAATGCTTTCCTTCCCTCTGGTTGTCATTGCTCCGATGACCGCTGCTGTGACGCCCCCAAAATTAGGTATACATCACTCATCTTAGGTCGTCAGATACATAGTACAGAATACAAATACAACTGTCGTGTACAATACGACAAAACATAAACTGTGAGTTTGAATACAGATATTATCTTCTAGAGAGTATTCATACTCAAAAGGAGTCCTCATTACATTTATTAACACACTATTAAATAGAATAGTGAGGACTACTAACTAATACTATTATTCGAACCATCACTCCGTTCCCCGACTTGCCCCAGCTACGTTCTCATTTCCTGAAGAGAACAGTGAAAGAAAGGGTGAGCTCAACTAGCCCAGTAAGAAATATTATGACTAAGATAATGCATAATAAATTATCATTAGCCTTCAACAATGTTAAACTGATAAAATATAATAGACATCAAGTTTAACTGCAGCGAAACAAGCAATCCATTAAAAGAGTCAAGTAGAAAATAAACTCTACTATCTTTTATGATTTAAAAATTTTTCAACACTGCTATCGCTGAGACTCAGCTTAATAAATAATTCACATCATCCCTGCACTACGGCCAAGGATATTCGTTAGGTCACGACCACAAATTTCATGCACTACGGGCCCAAGGATATTTGTGTATTCATCAATGGTCATGATCATGCCAACAACTGTCATCAATGCACTACGGCCAATGAGGACTTTTATCACATCATTTGTAACATTACGGTCATGATTATAACCGAATAATCCCTGGTCATAATCATACAAGTCCATCTATGCACTACAAGCCACAGATGACTTTCAACAGAAATAAACATGAGGATGATGACAATGATATAAGAATTCAATAAAACAAGTTCAAGAATTATTTATCCAAGAATTACAACGTCCAAATTGTCAACATGATACTGCTTTGTGGAGTAAAATTCAAGAATGATCAGGAGAATATTTTCATGAATAGATACTAGATGAAGCGCAAATGTCAAGGATATTCCACAAATTTCATGGAGTATAGAAGTCAAAAACTTAACCAACTGAGTATAATAAAGAATGGAATAACAAAAGAAATCACCATGCATGCGATAGACCGCACAAACAAGTTATTCTTAACAGAATAATAATAATGGAACCAGGTCCGGCGTAACCGCACAGACAGGATATCCGACAGAATAATAAATAATGGAACCAGGTCCGGCGTAAAAGCACAGACAGGATATTCCGACAAATAAATAAATAATGGAACCAGGTCCGGCGTAAACGCAACAGACAAGATATTCCGACAGAATAATAAATAATGGAACCAGGTCCGGCGTAAACGCCAGACAGGATATTCCGACAGAATAAATACCAGACGGAACCAGGTCCGGTGTAAAAACACACAGACAGGATGTTCCAACAGAATAATAATAAAAATGGAACCAGGTCCGGTGTAAAACACACAGACAGGATGTTCCGACAGAATAATAGAAGAATGTCACCAAGTATAGGGTAGACCGCGTATACAGGTTATATTCCAACAGAATAAAAAGAAAATGAATAACAAACAGTTCTTCTCTTCATGAATAAGAAAGGAATAACACCCCTTACCGTAAAAGAACTGGATATAAGTAGTGAAGTAGCAGAAAACTTTTCTTCTATCTCTATATAGTCTCTCTTTATAGCTTCTCACTCTAGAGTTCAGTGAATTCGTAAGAAAATAATGAAGGAAATGAGCTTCTATT